>CM047737.1:17257284-17451299 GCA_026225825.1 Pistacia integerrima | reverse complement strand
GCGTGTGATCGTGCACATGTCGAGCTCTGGTCGCGCAATCTAAGATTTGATGTCGCGAGATCTAAGGGCTCGATGCGTTACACTCTTAGATATCTTGCCGTAGCGATCTAAGAGATGTGCCGCTGTCTGAGAGATCACGTTTGTACAATCTAAAGAAGTTACGTGACTCTGGTATAAACAAACAACTCGGTTAGCTAAAGAGCAAACTAAAGCTCGAGGCAAAGCCGTTCCAATCTCCCAACATAGAAGAAAAACTATAAGTCCAAGTGCGGGACTGGACGTTGACCACCCGTTGAAGCGTTCCACCGATCTCTGGAAGGTAAAGGGTACGTTTGGTCTTGCCCTTTTTAAGCCTATCTGGATGGGAATGGAGGCTCCTCGGATAGCTCGCCCAACTACACGTCATGTATACTATGTACATAGCAATAACCTTAATCGTAATTTTTTGAAATGGAGAGGAGCGATGTTGAACCGCTTGACATGTTATCAATAAAATGATGAGGGAATGGATACCCACTGTCTAGAGGGAGGGCCTTAAGAGATTGCCACCCATCGCAGGGAAACTTTCCAAGAAATGTCCCCAGGACCATCAATAGTTGGAAATGCATAGCCGCTCTTATATGCTCTAGATCCACGTCGATAATAAGGATTGTGGCTATCTTTGTAGCCTATGGACTGGAGATTGCACAAGTTGAGCCAACTGTATCAAGGCACGATTGGAAGAGCCCGTCGCATCGGGATCTAAGCTTCATGCGACAATTTCCTTAGAAACCTCGAGTTGAATGCGTGCTGAACGAGAAGAACGAACATGTGTCAGAGCTCGAAAAATTCAGCGACTATGTCACACTTGCTTTCGGTCCGGGAAGGGCACCCCAGATAGGCTCGTGCCACTGAACAAACGTTTACGTGACCTACCCCAAGTTTTGGCGGCCATCGCGTTAAACCCTCCTTAAACTTAGGACCATTAGAGATGTATTCAAAAACCTTACTTAAGCCCTAGAACATCTAATGTGGCCATGGCGATACCACCCTTTAACGCGAAAATTAGAAAAACGAGTAAAGGAAGGGAAAAGAACCTTACCAAAATGAAAGAAGTGCAAAAACTTGTCGGAAAAAGCACCGTGATGATGACGAAACAATAGCAAAGTGGACAAAGATGTTAGAGAACTTTCATGGATTGAATGAGCATTCTAACGACTTCACCACCTTTTATAGTGGTTTGTATGGAAGATGAAAGGGCGGGCTTTAATCGTAGCCATCGATCTAAAGTGAATCTCGACCCTTCATTCGTCGAGCAATCTTGGCCCTTAGACGTGGCCACATGTCATTCATCTGCGAAGGGCGATGAACTATTGGATTGTTACACTAACAAGGCCGTCATGCCATAGCCTTGACAGCGTGTGGATAGTTGTAGTAGCCCGCCCACGCTATGACGTGACTAACAAGGCGCCATTTGGTCGTGACCACTTGGATTATGTATTTGCCCTAACTTTTCATGTTGAGTTTGCAAGTATCGCGGGAAGTAAACGAGGTGTGAACCCGCCCGTCGGCCAGGACATAAGGTGCGACCCACAGGAACTTTCGACAAACACGCATCCAGAGACGTGTGATCTTGAGCTTGGCATCAATTCAAGGCAGTCTTTGGAAGCTTGGAGGCAGCGTTAAACGAGGGGCGATATGTTGTGATCTGATTTTTCCGAAGAGCCTCACTGCTGAGGATGTGGTGGACCCGGGATTGATCCAATGCCCATTTAGGTTGTCCAACCCGGCCTAACCAGGCTTGTCAACACATACACTGACATAAGCTATCATGAACACGATGATCATTCATCAATTCCCAAATATCTTGAGGATCCCAGAATATTGTGGGAATGATTAAATCAATATCAATCTACGTACAATCCACGAGCGTCCAATCGCAAGAATATTTGAATTATGATTAGGATCAATTTGTAATCCCTTTATTTTCACTTTTTCCTTTGTACAAACCTTGTATATAAACCCCCTCAAATGATAAAAAAGGGGTTACAACTTTGACACATAATTCTCATTGTAAGCTCTCATAGTAAATACAAAAAATTGTGGACGTAGGCTCAAGAGTTTACCTCGCCAAACCACTTTAAAATTTCTCATTGTCATTTATTTTATTGCACTTAATATTTGTCTATCGTTGATTACCTGTAATCACGCACATATCTATTTTGGTCCCATCAAGGTCGATTGAAATTCTCCGGTTGGTGCAGATTTATGTATCAACAATAACAATTTAACCCTTAAATTGTTTATATGTTTACAATTACAACCCATTGTTAAATTCAATTTAATATAAAGAAAATGATTAATTATGAATTAGAATTCCATTTAATTCCAATTAGCAATTTAACTCTTAAATTATTCATAATAACTAATATAACCCTCCATTGAATCTAATTCAATGATAATAATATAAATAACTTTATTACCCTTGGTAGGTGCTAGCCAACCTTGGATAATCAACTCTCTTTTGGCTATTTCTCTTATTCTCCTTAGTTTTTATGTGTGACCTCTTAGGTTCATTGTGGCCTAGCCATGAGCCCAATATCATAGTCTATTTCGATATGTTTCGTCGTAACTCTTTATGATCGAAATTCCCATCAATTATGGTAGGCATCTAGCAATGCTCCATAACCCCTAAGTCACAATTAAGTTATACTCCAACGAACCCTTTTATAATCATACGTACTGTATAATCAAATCCTTCCGTTGTCTAATCCTAATTAAGAATGGATTCATGGTATGTCAAAATCCTTATCTTAATTTTATATCAAATTGACAATTGATACATATGGAATGTGTCACCATGAAACAACCTTTCAGATAACATTTTATATACCCCGATCGGAGATTTCCCTTTTCCAACATATCTTGACATTTGTCTAGGAACTTGATATCAATCTATACCAAGTCAACGGATCCCATCCTGACTATCACTTGTCTTTACACATAAACAACACATGGCCAAATCAGCTTATTAACACATGACATGATTAGCCTCGTGTTTATACACCATATAAACCATATGCGTTTATACCTAGATAAAAGAAATAGGAATGCCATGTTTGTGAATGTTGCATGAGTCATATATGTTTAGTGTTTTAAAAGATGTTTTAAATATACTCGACTTAATTGTGTATAAGAAAGTCAATGTGAATATCCCGACTATAATTTATGACATTGACAATGAATAATATGTTGTTGAATTTATGAAGCGTTTTGTATGTGTAAAGAAATCCATGAAAGTTAGAATAAGGTCATATCCCCTTATTGAGGCGATTAGCGCCTCCCCACCCCTGATGTTTATATGTTTTGTAGGTAAGGATTAAGGCATGAAGGCTGGAGAGAGGATTCCAAGGGGCTATGAAAGCATGAAGGGATGTTGTTATGGGATTTTTTGAGAAACTTGGTTTTAAATGATGACTATTGAATGGTTTTGCTAGTATTTAGTGAAGTAATTATGTTCCATATTTCATAATGTAGCAAATATGTTCATGTTCTATAATGGAGTAAACATGTTTGTGTTAATAAAGGAAATCAAATTGCTAGTAAAGTTTTTAAAAGTGTGTATATTCTAGTACTTATTACTATGCATTTCATAATTTACTCAAAGAAAGGAAACTATATTATTTGACTTGTACAATGAATTTATTATACTTTAGAAATTAAAAAAAAAAAAAAAAGTTTTTAAATTACAGGTTTATTCTTTAAATAGGGTTTTAAAACAAACTTTTCTTTCTTAGGCGTGCGTTTTCTTAGGGTTCTCCCAATGGCCAAGGGATACTTAGAAATAACGCTAGGGGAGAGGTTTACAAGCGGTGATTTGGGGAGAGTTACGTGCGTACAATCTTAGAGATCTACTCATGCGATCTAAGAGATCTAACCGCACGATCTGAGAGATCTGGCCATGCAATCTGAAAGATCTGATGCGCGCGATCAGAGAGCTCTTATGCATACGATCTTTGAGATCTTACCGCACGATCGATCGATGATCCGAATCGATGCATGCGATTTGAACGGTTTGACCGCGCGATTTGAGAGATTTGGGTTTTCGGGGCGTGGTCATCGAGCTCTTATGTGTACGATATGAAAGATTTGACTACATGATCGGGATAGGGAATTGGCGGGTGCGATCGAGAGGGAATGCTTTAATGAGATCGAGAGATGTGATCTACGCAATCTGAGCTATCTGATCGCTCGATGTAACAGATATGGCCACGCGATCTAAGAGATATGGTTGCGCGATCTAAGTGTTTTGATGCGTACGATCTGAAGGATTTGAATGCGCGATCTGATAGCTCTAATGAACATGATTTGAGATCTCTGATAAGCGATCTAAGAGATCTGACTGCCCAATCTAAGAGATCTGATCGCCCGATCTATGAGATCTTGCAGCATGATCTAAGAGATTTGATGAGCGCGATTAAAGAGATTTGTTGTGCGCAATATGAGCTATCTGCCTGCGCGATCTGAAAGCTTTGATGTGTACGATCTTAGAGATTTGGCCTTGCGATCTAAGAGATCGACCACCGATCCCGAGGAGATCTTGGGTTGCGCAATATAAGAGATCGACCTGCGATCTAGAGATCGATGCTCGTTGATCGAGCTATCTAATCGCGTGATCTGCGAGCTCTTATGCATATGATCTCAGAGATCTTACCGCGCGATCTGAGATATCTGATGTGTGCGAGCTAAGAGCTCTGATACGCGCGATTTGAGCAATCTAACTTTGCAATTTGAGAGACCCGGGCCTGCGATTTGACAATTTTGATGCGTCGATATGAGAGACCTGATTGCGATCTGAGAAAATTGGCTACGTAATTAGAGAGCTTTGATGCGCAAGATCTAAGAGATATGATACGCATGATTTGAGCTATCTCATCGCACAATTTGAGAGATCTTGTGCGTGCGATCTGGGAAATGTGATGTACGCAATTTGAACGATCTGACCATGCGATTTGAGGGTTTTGGTCGTGCGATCTGAGGGTTTTGGTCGCACGATCTCAAAGGTTTGATGCGTACGAATTGAGAGATCTGACCGCGCAATCTAAGAGATTTGATGCGCGCAATGCAAATGCAAGTTCTATTGCCCATGGTCCCGAGAGGGGGTGGGGGTCAAGGGTTTGTGTGATGTGAGCTCGCATGCATACAATCTTAGAGATCTAACCTCACGATTTGAGTGATTTGAGAGCTTTGATGCGAGCGATCTAAATGGTCTAACCGCTTGATCCGAGAGCTCTTATGCGTAAGATAAAAGAGATCTGACCACACAATCTTAGAGATCTGATGCATGTGATCTGAGAGCTCTAATGCGCGTGATTTGAGAGCTTTGATGCGCACAATCTAAGTGAGCTAAAACGCGTTATGAGAGATTTGGCCACGCGATCTGAGATCTCTTTTGCGTACGATCAGAGAGATCTGACAGCACGATCTGAGACCTTTGATCCGCGTGATTTGAGATCACGTTGCACATAATCGAGTGATCTACGATGCAGTCCCGAACAATGCATTGCGTGATGTGAGAGCTCTTATGCGTACGATTTGAGAGATCTAATCACACGATCTTTCAAATCTAGCCACGCGAATTGAAAGCTTTTATGCTCATAATCTTTGATGGGTACAATCTAAGCAATTTGATCGCGCGATCTAAGAGTTCTAGTCGCACGATATGAGAGCTCTAATGCATACAATCTAAGAGATCAAACCACATGATCTAAGAGATTTGGGCGGATGATCTGATATGAGAGATCTGACGCGTGATCTAAGAGCTCTAATATGCACGATCTGAGCTACTTGACCAACCCATATGAGAGATCTGGTCACATGATCTAAGAGCTCTTACATTCATAATTTGATGCAAACGAACAAAGAGATCTAACCACACGATCTGAGAGATGTAGCCATGTGATCTGAGAGCTTTGATGCACGTGATTTGAGCTATTTGACCACGTGATATAAGAGATCTGGCCGAATGATCTGAGAGCTCTTTCACGCATGATCTGATGTAAACAATCAAAGAGATCTAACCGTACGATCAGAGAGATCTAATGTGTGTGATCTGAGAGCTTTAAGGCGCGTAATTTAAGAGGTCTGATGTGCGCGATCTAAGAGATCTTTGCTCACTATCTAAGAGATCTAATGCATGCGATCTAAGCAATCTAACCACGCAATCATAGATATCTTGCCACATGATTTGAGAGCTCTGATGCGTACGGTCTGAAAGATCTGCCCGTACGATCTGAGAGATCTGACCGCACGATCTTAGAGATCTGATCGCACGATCACGAGAGCCATCACGATCATACCGAGAGATACTGATCGCATGATCTAAGAGATCTAACCGTATGATCTAAGAGATCTGATGCACACTATTTGAGCATTTGACTACGTGATCTGAGAGATCTAATCGAATGATCCAAGAGATCAGGCCGCCCGATCAGAGAGCTTTTATGTGTACTATCTGAGAGATTTGACAACATGATCTGAGAGATCTAGTCATGCAATCTAAGAGCACTTATGCGTAAGATTTGAGAGATCTGATGCATGTGATCTAAATGCCCTGATGCACGAAATCTAAGAGCTCTAATGCACGTGATCTGAGAGATCTGACCACTATATCTGAGAGATCGGGCCGCGTGATCTAAGAGCTATGATGTGCGCGATCTGAGAGATCTGACGTGCACTATCTGTCGCGCGACCCTGGAGATCTGGCCATGGCATCGGACAGCTCTTATGCATGCGATTTGAGGATCTAATGTGTACGATCTGAGCGATCTAACTGCGCGATATGAGATGTCTGGTCGCGCAATCTTAAAGCTCTAATGAATACGATTTGAGAGATCTGACTACACGATCTGAGAGATTTGACCACGTCATCTAAGTTATCTAACCATGCGATCTGAGAGATCTGGCCGACGATTTGAGAGCTATTATGTATACGATATGGGAGATCTAGCCACACAATCTAACAAATCTGGCAAAGAGATTTGAGAGCTCGGATGCGTGTGATCTGAAAGATCTGATGCATGCTATCTCAGCAATTTGAGCATGCAATCTAATAGATCTGGCCACACGATCTAAGAGCTCTGATGCGTACGATCTTAGAGATCTAACTGCACGATCAGAGATCTGACCACACAAACAGAGATCTGATAATAGAACCATGACGAGGGTATCAAGTGTTTCAAATCTTGATAGTGAGAATCGTATGATCACATATGGTGGCCATTCTAGAAACGTTTGTAGCCCTAGTATTATTCTGATCGAGGACACAAATAATACGGTAAGGCTATTATAGTGTTGAACGACCCTATCGAAAGTCAGTGACTGATCTCACTTGTCAAGGTTGTTTGTCGACAACTTGGTGTAACGCATGGGTGCTTGCTAGAGACAAGTTCACTGGACAGACACACCAAAGGATTCCATATGGATGGTAACCCAAGTGTCTATAGAATAAATCCTATAACGGATGGTGGTTCATGTGATCCTTAGACTGGAGATCACCAGAGCGCCTTGTGCACAAATTGGTGTAGTTTGACACTAGCCCAACGTAGTTCTATTCAGAGCTATCAATATGGTAGTGATTGACTACATTGAGAAGTGTATCGAGACTATGGTGGATTGACAAAGAATTCATCACTCCTGGGTACGGGAGAAGTTATCTCACTGGGTAATTCAGTAAATGGCAATAACACTAAATCTATGGCCACAATAGGATTAAGTTGTTACTCAATCCAATTTAGTATTCCGATCATTGGTCTAGTAACTGAATACAAAGATATCGAGGATAACTGAGGTTAACACTATTTCTGTACCTCAGTCTCGATGAGATAACTGATGATGAAAGGATTGGATTGCACGGTAACCATATCGTTGATAGGTAGTTGTTTTGCTAAATCTGAATCTATCGAGTGGCCATGATGCCTTGCTAAGGGCCAATCTTGGTCTGTGAGTAGTGAAACGATTAATTGGTGTTAATCGCGATATTACTCACTACCGATATGATAAGGAGCCTACGGGTCACACACTTAGAAGATAATTTAAGAATTGTTTTTTTTTTTTTTTTGTGAGAGGGGTATTTTCGTCTTTTAGGACGAAAGGGTATTTTGGTAATCTCATAGTGTAATTACGGTTACCGAGGTTGTTTCCATTAGTGAGATTATGTTTAAATATATGTGTGCATATATTTAAATAGATTATTATTAATAATTAAATGTTAATATATATATATATATATATATATATATATATATATATATATATATATATATATATATATATATATATATATATATATATATATATATATATAATTGATTTTAATTATATTGATAATCAATTAAAATTAAAACACCATAAATGGTATGTTTGGTTGCAAGAATGGATTAACTTAAGAGTCCATGGCTATTCCTATTGAGATTAGGGTTTTTAATTAAGTGACACTATATAAGTGAAACTTAATTAAAACATAAAGAATAATATAATTTTTCATTCATTGAAAAGAAAACCCTAGCCACCTTTTCTTCTCTCTCTCACGTTTTTCATAGTGTGTGAATCAAAGAATTTATTTCTTTGATTCACTTGATTCTTGAAGCCTTCTATTAGTTCTAGCAAAAGTATAGTAGGTTCTGCGAATTATCTTCGCGTGGACGACGTTCGTGCGATTCTCTTCTTGAATCGAAAAGCGAAATCAAAGTATTGAAGGAGCCTCCAAACGTTGATAATGTGTTCTTGATCTTTATATGGATTATTTACTATGATTTATATTGTACAGATTTTCTGTTTATTAACATGTAAGCAATTTGATCTATACCCGGATCTTGGCATAGAAAGTGATTGATTTTTGTTTTAATTTGTGTTTTTTTTGCTGCCTTTTCAAGATCAATCACTAATAGTGATATCAGAGCCTCAAGTATTAGATTATGTTGTTTAATTGATGTTTGATAACATGCATATTTGCTTGATATCATGTTATTGCATAATTTGAAGGTTTTTAAATCTGAAAAAATTATGTATGTTGAATGTTTTAATTAATCAATTGATTAAATAGTGTGTTGATTGAATGTGTATTGGTTGGTTGGTGTCCTGGTTGAATGTTTAAGCATTCGATTAGATTTGGACTCGTGTTGTTATGTGAAAAACTTCAAAAGACATTACTGTGTGATTCACTGTTTTGCGGCGTTAGCTGTGGCGAAATAACACTTCACCGCGGCGAGATGCAAAAATTGAATTATTTTGCCGCGAAATTCTAGAAAAGTAGATCTAGCCGCGACGAAATAAAACTTTGCCGCGGCATGAATCTCTCTAGAATGTTTTCTGTTTTCTGGAAGTTCACAGTAGTTGCGACGAAATAAAACTTCGCCGCAGCGACCATGTGTATGAACCTCGTCGGGGCGAATAATTTATTCGCCACAGCAAGAAACCTACTGTTCTGTTTTTGGTTTTCATTTTTCACACAGGGGCTAAATTGGAATTTTTTAACCTTTAAAGCCAATATTCATTCTACACGTTTAAGGGGGTAACTTGATAATTCAATCCACCCAATTCAAAAATTGATTGTTTTTTAATGTATGCAATGTTCTTGTTTGATAATTGCATGGTGTCCAGTACATGAGCCTTAGACCTATTGTTTATTGGGTTTGTTTGTAAATTTTATAAACAAATAGGACCTATGTGTCCTGCCTCTCTCTCTCTTAAATCTCCATGTATTTCTTCTTCTCATTTCACTCCCCTCGTATGTAACGCGAGGTTTTTGTTTTATTGATGTAAATTAGAATATGATTTTTATTATAAAATTCTTTGTAATGATCGTGAAGAAGAAACAAAGGAGCTTTGAAGAGGAATAACATGAAGACACAAGTTTTTTTTTTTTTTAAACCCGAGGTTGACCTACCGATTCCTCTAGGCTCAAGGAAATTGGTTTTAGTGGACCATGTACCGGCACATTTTATTTTGTTTAGAATGTATGCTAAGGTTGAATGTTCAATAACATGCCAGACAATGTCTTTCTAACAAAGATAATAATTTGGTGAGATATTAAATAAAAACCCTCAAACAAAGGATATTAAGTCACTTGAAATGCCTCCATCACCATGTCTTTAATCAAACCATTGTTTGTTGGAACCTTGTTCACCAAAGCGAATGGTACACTTCTACCAATGGGAGGTTAAAGCTCATTGGAGTTTTCCTTAATGGTGATGGGTCGACTTAAAATGACTGTTTTGCTTGTTCGCCAAAGCGAAGGTTGATAAACATGTCATAGACATAGTAGAGTAGTACACATGTTCTGTGTACGTGGCGACATGTAGTGTCCACTCTATTGATACTGGGAATCACACTTGAGGATGACGGAGAAGCCGTTGGATTGTGTGATTGGCTTGCTTCACATTTGAGGTTGGTAATGGGAGCTATCAACTGGCGTGGATTAAGTTTGTTGGCCTACCTAATCAACCCATTTTGGCTTGTTCGCCAAAGCGAATGTATGAAATGGGCCAGATGAGATCTTAGTCCACTAGCAAAGCCAACGGGCTTTCCTGAGTTAATAGTGAGGGCTATTAGCTTGAGGAAAATAGTGGGAGTATTTTTTAATAAAAGACCATATTAAGGAATAATAAACATTATATTGACTTTACTTTTCTGAATTGTAGATTCACTTAAAATTGAGCATTATGAACCTGCGACCGATAATCGAGAAAGAAAACAGGTTGGATGGATCTAATTTCTCAAGTTGGTATCGTAATCTTCGGATTATACTCAAGTCCGAAAAGAAATTGTATATCCTTGATAAGCCATATATGGCTGAGCCTGATCCTGATGCAACTCAGGAAGTAAAGGATACTTATCAAAAGTTCCTTGATGATGCTGATGGTGTTCAATGCTTGATGTTAGAATTGATGACACCAGTGCTGCAAAAGCAATATGAGAATATGGACGTTGCTATCATTATTCTACACCTCAATGAGGTATACGAAGGGAATGCTTGACATGAGAGGTACAAGGTGTCAAAAGCATTGTTTGGAAGTTGCCTGACCGAGGGAGCCCAAGTTGGCCCTCATGTGCTCAAAATGATTGAGCACATGGAGAGGCTTGAGAATTTGGGGTTTGAGTTGGATGCAGAATTACAAGTGGATTTAATTATGCAATCCTTGCCTAACTCTTATGCACCGTTCATAATGAACTTCAATATGAACACAATGGTGAAAACCCTGTCGAAGTTTTTGAACATGCTAAGGACTACAGAGCAGGACTTGAACAAGTCCAATCTTGTTTTAATAGTAGCTGCTAGTAAAAGAAAGGGTAAGGGTAAGGGCAAAGGAAAGGCCAAGGCCAATCCCAAGCCCAAAGGACATGATGTTCTTAAGCATGAGGGTGGCGTTGGGAAAGGTGGGAAGGTAGTCTACTTATATTGTGGCAAGCTTGGCCACTAGAGAAAGCACTGCAACGCTTTCCTCGCAAACAAGAAGAAGTCAGATGCTTCGACTTCAAGTATGTTTATGATTGAGATTAACTTCTCTCCTTCAACATCTTTGGTCATTGACACAAGGTGTGGTACTCACATTTATACTGATATGCAGGGACTAAGGTAGAGTAGAGTGCTCGCCAAGAGAGAAGTGGACCTACGAGTTGGAAATGGAGCACATGTGGTTGCATTAGCTGTAGAGACTTATTGTTTATCTTTGCCTACGGGCTTATTATTAGAACTCAAAGACTGTTATTTTGTACATGCGATTTCTAGAAACATTATTTCAGTATCCGCTTTGAATAATATAGGATATCGTTTTGAGATTTCTAATGGATTGTTGTCCTTTAGTTTGAATGGTATTCTATTTGAAATTGCAAGGTTATATAAGGGATTATCTGTTGATTTGAACAATAAGGATATTCTCAACTTTGAAAATAAGAAAGCTAAATATAGCGAAAAAAACCATACATACCTTTGGCATTGTAGATTAGGTCATGTTAATCATACCCGCATTGTAAAAGGATGAAATTTTGGACCCTTTTGACTTAGTCATTTGAGGTATGCGAGTCATGCCTTTTAGGCAATGTAACACCTGCTCTCTACTACTATTCTTATAGTTCATACTATGTAAATTATAGATATACATAGCGTATGAAAAATAGTGGGCTCAAATTTTTTCTTTACTCAATAAAATATAATTCTTTACAAATACAATATACTATGTATTAAAAACTTTCTACTTAATACAAAATATCATAATTGGTGGACAGCAGTGCCAATACTCTCCGCTCCTCGACGTTCATCCGACCGCTACTCCTATTTCCTGCAAAACAGGGAAGAACAATGGGGTGAGCACAACAATGCTCAGTAAGTAAATCCTTTACTCTATCGTTCTTCTATTTCTAATTCTCACTGTTTTTCTCTTTCTTTCTAATACTTTTATTCTCCTTTAACTCTGTTATGCTCTTTTTATTCTTTCTTTCTCTCTGTTCTTATTCTCTTTTCTCCTTCTCTTATTCTTACTCACCATGAAGGAAAATCATTGTTCTCTCTTATTCTCATCATACTTACCATGAAGGAAAATCATGGTTCTCTCTTTTATTCTTGTCACACTCTCACTAACCATGAAAGAACTCATGTTGCATGCATATATGAGATGTACATGCAATTAATGCAAAAGAACTGCATGTTTCTTTCTTCTACTCTCTATTCTTACTAACCCAAACTCTCTCATTCTTTCTCATACTCTCTCTCTTTCTATCTCATTCTTTCTCAAGCTTTCTCATTCTTTCTCATTCTCTCAGTCTCATTCTCATAATTCATAATTCATTTCTACTAACTCGCTCTTTGAATGTCACGGCCCCATCTTACCGGAGGCACGGCCGGGACTTATCCCTCTCTACATGAACTCTACTGATTCTCTTTCTGTCTTTCTTTCTCATAACTCTTTGTTGTTAACTTTCTATTGTAGGTCACGGCCTCATCTTACCGGAGGCACGGCTGGGTACTCATCCCACTCTTCGTAACCCTACTCATTGTCTCTCTTTATTCTCTCTCATGTTTGCTCATTCTTTCTCACTTGCATGTCACGGCCTCATCTTACCGGAGGCACGGCTGGGTGGAGATCACAAAGCACCAACCCACTCTTCGTGACTTCTACTCATTCTCTGTCGATCGGACTCGGTTATGCATGGATTCGGAACCCTTGGCCATGTGAGTGTATAATCTCTCTCTCTCGGGTACTCTCGGGTATAGCCCTCATCCACATGATCTCTCACGGGCTACACCACTTCTCTCTCATACTCATGCCGCTCTCTCAATGCAGCGTACATGCGGGAATACTCTACCCGTAACTCACGGGTTCCCCATCGCATAACCTACTCTGTTCTCTTCTGTAGCACTTTTCTCTCTTTTATTCGCTAGTGCTCAATCTCTCTTTCTCTTTACCATTAGAGTGTTCTCATTCTCTTTGCTCTTAGAGTTGCTATTCTCAACATTCTCTACTCTTTCTCACTCAAACTATTACTCATAGTATAGCTTATACTCAAAATTCTCTACTCTTGCTCAAGCTAATACTCATCTCTTCCTCAAGCTAATACTCATAGTATAGCTTAACTCTTAGAGTAGTCTATTCACAAAGTTCTCAACTCTTTCTTAAGCTCTTCTCAATGCACAATTAATGCACATGGATGGCTCATGCTCAATAATGCACATGGATGGCTCATGCTCAATAATGCACTTAGGAAATGCCAATATGCAATGTTGCATCAAAGACAGTCGTTCTGCGCAGGTCACACTCAAACAGGGATAACTTGAGTTATACACATCGGATTGCTACGATTTTTGTCTCGTTTTAAATTTTAAATGCAGGGCTATAACTTTTATGTTTTGGTCTAAACCCAGTTCAATCTGTAAGATGCCCAAAAATCACTCATAAAGTCACGGCTGTGATAGGGCAGTTTGGTAACATGTTTTCACTTAGGCATTTCATCAAACAACTCATGTGCATACAAAAACTTCTCTATAACTACAACTCTATTTCTCTTTTTAATCATCCAAAATGGGAAGAAACTCCCTTCTATGGACATAATTCCTATCATAGAAGAACACTCCTAAAAAATTTACTCAATCTCTTCCAACTTCATCTCAAACTCATCACACATCAACACTTCTCATAAAGGAAGCATATCCAACAAACACAACATGAATATTCATCTCAACTCCATTTATCAACAAATAGACATACATCTCTACTCAATTTCTCAACAAGCATCATATATACATGCATAAAGAAAATCTCTACTCAAGAATTTCTTAAATTTTAGCTTGAGTTGAATTTACTTACCTCATACTTGAGTAGTCTCCACTAAAACTCTCTACTCTTGTTGGACCTTAGCTTTCCCTTATTTCCTAAGCATAACCTTAGTAAGAACTTAACCCTTACATAAATAAAACTCATATCTAGAGTAGAGATTCTTACCTCTTCTTGCTTAGGATCAATTCTTTGTCAAATCCCAACTCAAAACTCTCAAAAATCCCTTGGAAAATTGAGTGAGGAATTGAGAGAAAATGGGAGATGAAGAGGCGGTGGAAATGGGTGAAATGAAGGGGTTTAGAGAACTAAACTCTTATTAGCTCATATAATATACACTCTTTCCCATTTTGCCCTTACTATTTATTGAAAATTCTACCTTTATCCTTTGATTCATTACACTCACACCCCCACACTAACCTATTCTCCATGAAATTTTCTTGCATTTTACTCCCCACTTTTCCTGCTAATTAGGGGTAGAATGGTCATTTTGCCCTTAGAAAAGAATTCTCTAGAAACTCAAACAAAAACTCAACCGGCCCTTCACCGCGGCGAAGGATTCTCTGTCACCCCGGCGAAGAATTACAGAACCGACACCACCATACACAAAGCCAACGTCGTCGCGGCGAAGACTGCAACTCCAAAATCCACTAAGTCTTGGTCAATTCCAGGGTAAACACTCAACCAAACCCAAAACATAAACTCAACCAAGGGCAACCAAACAACATGAATAAGATACAACCTCATTTAGGGGCAATTCAGTAATCCTTGAGGTCATAACATAAACAATGGCTATGTATCTCAAATGGGGCGTTACAGGCAAGATGACCAAGTCACCTTTCACAGGACAAAGTGAAAAGGCTACTAAACTGTTATGCATCATCCATAGTGATGTATGTGGTCCACTAACAGTTGAAGCCAGAGGTGGATATTCCTACTTCATCACATTTACTAATAATTTCAGTAGATATGGTTATGTCTACCTCATTAGACATAAATCTGAAGCCTTTGATAAGTTCAAAGAATTCAAGAATGAATTACAGAATATGTTGGGCAAAAGTATTAAGGCTCTTCAGTCAGATCGAGGAGGTGAATACTTGAGCTTAGGGTTTTCTGAATACTTGAAGGAATGTGGGATGGTATCACAACTCACCCCTTCGTATACACCACAGCACAATGGAGTGTCTGAAAGGAGGAATAGGACCTTACTTGACATGGTTAGGTCCATGATGAGTTTTAGTGATTTACCTGCATCATTTTGGGGTTATGCCCTGGCGACTGTGACTCACGTATTGAACCATGTGCCGTCAAAGTCTGTAGATAAGACTCCATATGAACTATGGAGTAGGCGAAAGCCCAATTTGTCTTATCTAAGGATTTGGGGTTGCAAAGCTTATATCAAGAAATTGACCTCGAACAAGCTAGGCCCAAAATCCTGCAAATGTATATTTGTCGGGTATCCTAAGAAGACCAAAGGATACTATTTCTACCATCCAGAAGAGCACAAAATTTTTGTTGCTCGTACTAATGTCTTCCTAGAAAATGAATTTTTTCTAAGAAGTACTAATGGGAGGAAAGTAGAACTCGATGAAGTTCTAGAGCCATAAGATATACTAGACACAGAATGGGATGATTGCCACAGGAAGTGGTTGAACATCTGGAGGAGGTTACTCCACAACTTATGGATCAAAGTGAACCACCTCAAGTAGCATAGGAGCTACATAGATCTAGAAAAGTACGCCATGAACCCGAGAGATACGGTTATCTCATGACTCAACATGATGACGTACTAGCCTACCAAGATGATGAACCCAAAACCTACGAAGACGCTATATCGAATCCAGATTCAATTAAATGGCTTGAAGCCATGAAATCTGAGATGGACTCCATGTACTAGAACCAAGTATGGTCTCTGGTGGAACCACTTGAAGGGGTGAAACCCATAGGGTGTAAATGGGTCTTCAAGAAAAAGACTGACATGAGTGGCAAGGAGCACATTTATAAGGCACGTCTGGTTGCCAAAGGTTTCAAACAAATTCATGGTATTGACTATAAAGAAACCTTTTTTTTTTTTTTTTTTTTGATAAGTAAGTAATCATATTAAAAAAAACAGAAGAATGTACAAAGGTCTAATAAAAGGCGACCAGCCTATTTTGGGACATGCCCCGAAAATAGGAAACAAAAGAAACAAGCCTACAAACAGCCATCCGCTCTAGGGGTTTATCTAAAACCACAAAGGGATATAAACACCAAGAAGAAAGAAAAGAGAGCGCCAAAAATCCCACCTACCATAGGACACCTCCCTAGGTTAGGATCATTAAAAGAAAAACGCGAAATCAAACTCTTTACCAATGAGACAAAACAACCAAGCAAAAACCCTTCTGCGTAACCCTCTGTAATCCAATCTTCAAACGGTGTTGAGAACTTGAGAAACGTCTTTGAAAATAGATCTAGGGAGGCCCCAATCATTTTACGGCTTCAAAACCTTTTCGTCGGTTGCCATGATTAAATCCATTCAGATTATGCTTGCGATTGCAGTATATCATGATTATGAGATTTGGTAAATGGATGTCTAAATAACTTTCCTGAATGGAAACCTTGAAGAGGATGTGTATATGACACAACCTGATGGTTTCGTTCTTGATGGGCAAGCTAAGAAGGTATGCAAGTTGTAGAGATCCATTTATGGACTCAAGTAAGCTTCAAGAAGCTGGAACATTTGTTTTGATGAAGCCGTAAAAGAATTCAGTTTTATTAAGAACGAAGATGAGCCCTGTGTTTACAAGAAAATGAGTGGGAGCGTAGTGGCATTCCTGGTGTTGTATGTCAACGACATACTTCTGATCGGGAATGATATACCGAACTTGTAGTCGGTAAAGACTTGGTTATCCAAGTGCTTCTCCATGAAAGACTTAGGAGAAGCATTCTATCCTCGGAAGAAAGATCTACCGAGATAGATCACGTAGGTTGCTTGGCCTAAGTCAGAGTACATACATTGACAAAGTATTGAAGAGATTCGGTAGGGAAGAATCTAAGAAAGGATTTGTTCCGATGTCACATGGTGTATGTCTTTCTAAGGATATGTGTCCTAAAACACACAATGAGAGAGATAGAATGAAAAGGATCCCATATACGTCAGCAATTGGATCCATCATGTATGCCATGTTATGTACACGGATTGATGTATCATGTGCTTTAAGCACTTGTAGTAGATATCAATCAGATCCAGGTGAGCGTCACTAGATAGCTATCAAGAACATCCTTAAGTATTTAAAGAGGACTAAGGACATGTTCTTGGTTTATAGAGGGGAAGATGAGATCATTGCAAGAGGATACAGTGATGCTAGTTTCCAAACGGATAAAGATGATTATTGATCGCAATCAAGGTTTGTATTTTGTTTCAATAGGGGTGCAATGAGCTGGAAGTGCTCCAAGCAAAACACTGCATCGGGCTCTACAATGGAGGCTGAGTATATTGCATTATCCGATGCGGCCAAGAAGGCAGTTTGGATTTAGAAGTTCGTCACCAAACTTGGTGTGGTTTCCACGACTGTCGATCCGATAGATATCTATTGTGACAACAATGGAGCAATTTCTCAAGCAAAGGAACTACGGTCTCACCAGAAGCCCAAACACATACTTAGACGTTTTCATCTCATCAAAGAAATGGTTGAGAGGAAAGATGTACGATCGGTAAACTGCATACTGCATACTGATGACAATGTTGCCAATCCACTAATGAAGCCTCTATCGCAGCGGCAGCATGAAAAACACTTAAGGTCATTCGGTATTAAATACATGAATGATTGGTATAGTGCAAGCGGGAGATTGTTAGAGTATGTGCCCTAGAGCCAATCAATTATTGTAAAATTGACTCTGTAATAAATGTTTATCAATAAAAGGTATATTCTTCTATATCGTGTATATAATGATATATGTCCTTAGGATGGTAGAACCATAACGAGGGTATCAAGTGTTTCAAAACTTGATAGTGAGAACCCTATGATCACATATGGTGGCCATTCTAGAAATGTCTGTAGCCCTAGTATTATTTTGACCAAGGATATAGATAATACGATAAGGCTATCATAGTGTTGAACGACCCTGTCGAAAGGCAGTGACTAATCTCACTAGTCAAGGTTGTTTGCCGACAACCTGG
This sequence comes from Pistacia integerrima, assembly GCA_026225825.1. Taxonomy (NCBI): domain Eukaryota; kingdom Viridiplantae; phylum Streptophyta; class Magnoliopsida; order Sapindales; family Anacardiaceae; genus Pistacia; species Pistacia integerrima. The sequence goes on along the minus strand of CM047737.1, from coordinate 17,432,834 downwards.
TGCAACACATGCGTGCTTGCCAGAGGCAAGTTCACTGGATAGACCCACCAAAGGATTTCATATGGATAGTAACCCCAGTGTCTATGGAATAAATCCTCTAACAGATGGTGGTGCATGTGATCCTTATACTTGAGATCACCGGAGCGCCTTGTGCACCAATTGGTGTAGTTTGACACTAGCCCAACGTAGTTCTATTCAGAGCTATCAATACGGTAGTGATTGGCTACATTCAGAAGTGTATCGAGACTATGGTGGGCTGACAAAGGATTCATCACTCTTGGGTACGGGAGAAGTTATCTCACTGGGTAATTTAGTAAATGGCAATGACACTAATCTGTGGCCACAGTGGGATTGAGTTGTTGCTCAATCCAATTTATTATTTTTGTCATTAGTCTAGTAACTGAATATAAAGATATCGATGATAACTGAGGTTGACACTATTTCTATACTTCACTCTCGATGAGATAACTGATGATGAAAGGATTAGATTGCACGGTAACCATATCGTTGACAAGTAGCAGTTACGCTGAATCCGAATATATCGGGTGGCCATGATGCCTTACTAGGGGCCAATCTTGGTCTGTCTGCAGTGAGACAATTAATTGATGTTAATCGCGATACTACTCACTGCCGATATGATAAGGAGCCTATAGGTCACACACTTAGAAGATAATTTAAGAATCATTATTTTGTGAAATGGGTATTTTCATCTTTTAGGACGAAATGGTATTTTGGTAATCTCATAGTGCAATTAAATTTGCTGAGGTTGTTGCCTGTATATAATTTTAATATTAAAATTAAAATTAAAATTAGTGAGATTATATTTAAATATGTGTGCGCATATATTTAAACGGATTATTATTAATAGTTAAATGTTAAAATTATTTATATATATTAATTGATTTTAATTATATTGATAATCAATTAAAATTAAAATACCATAATGGGTGTGTTTGGTTGCAAGGATGGATTAACTTAAGAGTCCATGGCTATTCCTATTGAGATTAGGGTTTTTAATTGAGAGACACTATATAAGTGAAACTTAATTAAAACATAAAGAATAATATAATTTTTCATTCATTCATTGAAAAGAAAACCCTAGCCACCTTTTCTTCTCTCTCTCACGTTTTTCATAGTGTGTGAATCAAAGAATTTATTTCTTTGATTCACTTGATTCTTGAAGCCTTCTATTAGTTCTAGCAAAACTATAGTAGGTTCTGCGAATTATTTTCGCGTGAACAACATTCGTGCGATTCTCTTCTTGAATCGAAAAGCGAAATCAAAATATTGAAGGAGCCTCCAAACGTTGGTAATGTGTTCTTGATCTTTATATGGATTATTTACTATGATTTATATTGTACAGATTTTCTGTTTATTAACATGTAAGCAATTTGATCTATACCCGGATCTTGGCGTAGAAAGTGATTGATTTTTGTTTTAATATGTGTTTTTTCCGCTGCCTTTTCGAGATCAATCACTAACACAAACGATAGAGAGATCTAACCGTATGATCTAAGAGATCTAAGAGCTCTGATGCGTCGATCTGAGCGGTCTGATGCACGCGATCTGAAAGCTTTGATGTGCACGATATGAAAGCTTTGATGTGCGCGATCTAAGCGATCTGATCGTCCGATCACATATATCTTGTCGTGTGATTTGAGTGCTCTGATGCGTACGATGTGAGAGATCTACCCCTGCGATCTAAGAAATCTGACTGCATGATATGAGAGATTTTGCGATGCGATCTTAGTGATATGATGTGAGCGATTTGAGTAATCTGACCGAGCGATCTGAGAGCTCTGATGCGTACGATCTTAGAGATCTGGTTGTACGATCTGAGACATCTGATTGCACGATCTGAGAGATATGTCCGTGTGATTTGAGAGATCTGATGCGTACGATCTGAGCTATTTGACCGCGCGATATGAGAGATTTGGCAGAGCGATTTGATCGTTCTAACACGCACGATTTGATACAAATGATTAGCGAAACCAAACCATACGATTTGGGAGATCTGATGCGCGTAATCTGGGAGCTCTAATGTGCCGATCTGAGCAGTCTAGTGCACGCGATCTAAGAGCTCTGATGCATACGGTCTAAGAGATCTGATGCACGAAATCTGACCACGCGATCACATATATCATGTCGCGTGATTTGAGAGCTATGATGTGTATTATTCTGTAAGTAAATGATCTACCGTACGCAGCAGAAAACAAAAATCCAATCGGTAAATCAATTACCTTTCTTTGCCTAGATTCGAGTATAGATTATACCGTTTACATATTTATAAACAAAAATCTGTATAAACTAAATTTATTCAAGGATTAGAATACTTACGTACATTTGGAGGCTCCTTCGAATATCTCTAATTTTAGACAAGAATATTGTTCATGGTTACTGTTCACCATATATTGTTCAAGGTTACTGTTCACCATCTACTGTTCACATGATTTTTCGTCAATCAATCCAAAGTAGGATCGTACTCACAGAAGTCCACACGAAGATAATCTGCAGAACCCTTGATTATTTTGCTAGAACAATTAAGGGCTTCAGGAATCAAGAAAGAAGAACAAGAAAAGTTTTCTTCTTGAGAGAGAGAGAGATAGGGTGGCTAGGGTTTTGATTGAATGAATAATTCCTTACATGTTTTAATTTTAAGTTGCACTTATATAGTGCAACAATTAAAACCCTATTCCACTTAGGAATAGTCATGGGCTCCAACCCTAGTTCACCCTTACAACCAAACACACCCTTTATGGTATTTTAATTAATTAATTAGTATTATAATTAAAATCAATTAATATATTAACATTCAATTAATAATAATAATTCATTTAAATATATACATAGATATATTTAAATATAATCTCACTAATTTAATTTTAATGTTAAAATTAAATATATGCAACAACCTCAACAAATTTAATTGCATTATGAGATTACCAAAATACCCTTTCGTCCTGAAAGACAAAAATACCCTTCTCACAAATTGACTCTTAAATTATCTTCTAAATGTGTGAGCCGTAGGCTCCTTATCATATCGGCAGTGTGTAGTATTGCGATTAAAACCAATTAATCGTCTCACTACATAAAAACCAAGATTGGCCGCTAGCAAGGCATGTTAAAGTAAATGCCCTAGAGCCAATCAATTATTATAGAATTGACTCCTTGTAATAATGTTCATTTATCAACAAAAGGCATTTTATTCTATATCGCGTAAATCATCATTGCATCTATTGATATATGTCCTTAGAATGGTAGAACCGCGACGAGGGTATCAAGTGTTTCAAATCTTGATAGTGAAAACCCTATGAGCACATATGATGGCCATTCTAGAAATGTTTGTAGCCCTAGTATTATTTTGAAGTAAGGGTAGAGATAATACGGTAAGGCTATCATAGTGTTGGACGACCCTATCAAAACGCAGTGACTGATCTCATTTGTCAAGGTTGTTTGGTGACAATCTAGTGCAACACAGAGGTGCTTGCTGTAAGCAAGTTCACAAGACTGACCCGCCAGAGGATTCCATATGGATGATAACCCTAGTGTCTATGGAACAAATCCTCTAACGAATGGTGGTGCATGTGATCCTTAGACTTGATGCCTTGCTGAGGGCCAATCTTGGTCTGTGTGTAGTGAGACGATTAATTGGTGTTAATCGTGATACTACACACTGCCGGTATGATAAGGAGCTTACGGGTCACACACATAGAAGATAATTTAAGAACTAGTTTGTAAGTAGGGCATTTTCGTCTTTTTATGCAAAAGGGTATTTTGGTAATTTCACAATGCAATTAAATTTGCTAAGGTCGTAGCCTTTATTTAATTTGTTAATTAAATTAAATAAGTGAAATTATATTTAAATATGTGTTCGCATATATTTAAATGAATTATTGTTATTGTTAAATGTTAATATATGAAATATATATATTAATTGAATTTAATTGAAATAACAATAATAATTAAAATTAAAAATATCTTAAAGGGGCTGTTTGGATACAAGGGTGTTTGGGTTGGAGCCCAAGCCCATTCCATGATGGAATAGGGCAAAGTGTGCACTATATAAGTGCAACACTTTGTGAATTATTAATTAATTCATTCATTCATTGAAAACAAATATTCCAACCCCTTTTCTTGTCTCTCACGCCAGATTTCTTCTGTTTGAAGAAAATATTTCATTTGATTTTCCTCTTGGTTCTTAAAAGCTAAAGAGGATCTAGCGAATCCCTATTTAGTTCCTTGAGGTTGTCTCGTGTGGACTACATTGGTTCGATCCGACACTTGGGTCGATAGCGAAACCCATTCTGAGACAAATTGGAGGAGCCTCCAAACATGGGTTTGGTTTCTTAACCTTGAGCCTCCAAACTGTAAATTTGTGCCCTGATCTTGGTTCAAAGGAATGATCTATAATGTTTAAATAATTTTTGTTTCTGCTGCCATGTATGATCATTTCCTAACAAGCATCATGGCGACCCAATAGATTGGGATTCATCGAAACCGTTGCCTGTCAACGGTTTAGTTACCGTGCAATCAAATCCATTCATCAACTGTTATCTCATCAAGACTGAGCTATAGAAATAGTGTCAACCTCAGATATCCTCGACATGTTTGTATTCAGTTACTAGACAAATGACATGTTTGTATTCAGTTACTAGACTGAGCTACAGAAATAGTGTCAACCTTAGATATCCTGATGCGTTTATCAGCCTTCACTTTGGCGAATAAGCAAAACCGTCATTTTAAGTCGACCCATCGCCATTAAGGAAAACTCCAATGAATTTTAACCTCCCACTAGTAGAAGTGTACCCTTCGCTTTGGCGAACAAGGTTCCGATGAACAGTGGTTTGATTAAAATCATGGTGATGGAAGGCATACGCGACTTAATATACTTTAATTGAGGGTTTGTTATTCAATATCTCACCAGATTATTATCTTCGTTAGAATGACATTGTTTGGAATGTTATTGAAAATTCAACCTTAGCATGCATTCTACACAAAATATTAAAACGTGCTGGTACATGGCCCAACTAAAACCGATTTCCTCGAGCCTAGAGGAATCGGTAGGTCACTTAGGGGTCCTGTAATAAAATCTTGAGTCTTCAAGTATGATTGTCTCTTCATTGATCCGTCTTCAAGTACATTACAAAAACATCAATCTAAATTTACAATGAGAATAATAATACAAAATTCTTTACATCAATAAATTTAGAAACCTCGATTTACATTCGAGGAGAATGAGATGAGAAAATAATGTACATCGAGAAAGGGAGAAAGGTAGGACACTCAGGCCCTATTTTATAAATTACAACCATATATACCCAAAAATTTTAAAACATTCACCATAGGTCTAAGGTTAATGTACCAGACACCATGCAATATAAAAACAAGTACATGGCATACATTTCAAAAATAATCAATTTTGAATTGGGTGGGTGAATTATTAATTACCCCCTAATAATCTGCAGATTTACATTTGGTCCAAAAATTTTGAAACTTTTCACTTTGGCCCCTGCCACTTGAAAGTACGCTCGCTGCGGTGATGGATTATATCGCCATGGGGAGCACTAATTTTGCAATCAGCGAGCACAGCAAACAACGCACGACGCAACGATGGATTATATCGCCGCGGCGAGCGTACACTAATCAGCATCAGATCAGTTCAACTGCCACCAAAAATACGCCAAACGGATTTTGCAATCAATCTTAGCTACTGATTTCAACAAAAATCCATAACCCAATATACTAAAATTGCAGATCATCAACAAATTAAATTAATGAATCAATTGATTTCTTAAAACATGCTTTCATGGCAAATTTTGTGCAGATTCATCAAGGCAACATGTTATCAATCAAACACATGTAATCAACCATTGATAAAAACTGTAAAATCTGGTACCCTAGGCTCTGATACCACTGTTAGGAAACGATCAAGTTATGATAGCGAAAAACAAGTTATGATAGCAGAAAACAAAAATTATTTACAACATGGATCGTTCCATAGAACCAAGATCAAAGCACAAATTTACAGTTTACACATTAAATAAGAATCTGCAGATTTTAAGTTTAGAGTTTAAGAAATCATACGCATGTTTGGAGGCTCCTCCAACTGGTCTCTAAACGTATTTCGCTACCGACCCAAGAGTAGGATCGAACCAATGTAGTCCACACAAAGATAACCCTAAGGAACTAAAGCGGGATTTGCTAGATCCTCTTTAGCCTTTAAGAACCAAGAAGAAATCAAAGAAACTTTGATTTCAAGCAAAAATGCAAACTGGCCTGGAAGAGAGAATAAAGGGGCTAGAATTTTAGTCTAAATCATTGAATGAAAGAAAATATTTTAATTCACAAAGTGTTGCACTTATATAGTGCACACTTTGCCCTATTCCATCATGGAATGGGCTTAGGCACCAACCCAAACACCCCTTGTATCCAAACAGCCCCTTATTAGATATTTTAATTTTAATTATCATTATCTCAATTAAATTAAATTTATATATATATATATATATATATATATATATATATATATATATATATATATATATATATATATATATATATATATAATATGAATATTTAACAATAATGATAATTTATTTAAATATATGCGAACATGTATTTAAACGTAATCTCAATTATTTAATTTTAATATCAAATTAAATAAAGGCTACGACCTCAGCAAATTTAATTACACTGTGAAATTACCAAAATACATTTTTTCCCTAAAAAGACGAAAACACCCTTCTTATAAACTGGTTCTTAAATTATCTTTTATGTGTGTGATCCATAGGCTTCTCATCATACCGGTAGTGTGTAGTATCGCAATTAACACCAATTAATCGTCTCACTACACACAGACCAAGATTGGCCCCTAGCAAGGCATCATAACCACCCAATAGATTCATATTCATCGAAGCAGTTACCTGTCAACGATATGGTTAACGTACAATCGGATTCTTTCATCATCTGTTGGGCTGGTGTCAAACTGCACCAATCGGTGCACAAGGCGCTCCGGTGATCTCAAGTCTAAGGATCACATGCACCACCATTCGTTAGAGGATTTGTTCCATAGACATCGAATCCTTTGGTGGGTCAGTCCAGTGAACTTGCCTACAGCAAGAACCCATGTGTTGCACTAGGTTGTCACCAAACAACCTTGACAAGTGAGATCAGTCACTGTCTTTCGACAGGGTCATTCAATACTATGATAGCCCTACCGTATTATCTATACCCTTACTTCAGAATATTACTGGGGCTACGGACGTTTCTAGAATGGCCACCATATGTGCTCATAGGGATCTTACTATCAAGATTTGAAACACTTGATACCCTCGTCACGGTACTACCATTCTAAGGACATATATCAATACATACAATGATGATTTACGCGATATAGAATAAAATGCCTTTTATTGATCAATGAACATTATTACAAAGAGTCAATTCTACAATAATTGATTGGCTCTAGGGCATCTACTCTAACAGATACAAATGAGGGTAATTAGGTAAACGACTAAGGGACATAGATGAAATTTCTTAGAAAGTGCAAAGGCAAAATGGGAATATATATATAAATTATTAGTTATAAGGCTTCAATTGACAAAACCCTAGCCATTCTCATCCCTTGGGCACGCCACCTCTCATCCATTTTCTGTCAAGCTTCTTCATCAAATTTCAAAGAGAATTCATAGGGTTTCGCTTAATTTTATGTAAATTTTCAATCCTAAAGCATCCAAAGGTAAGATTCTAGCACAAAAGTGTGTTTTTAAGCTTTAAAGTTTTGAATTCTTATGTTTTTACATGATTTAGGTTCAAGAGGAAAATAATTTTAGCAAAGGAAGGTTGAATCATTAGTATTGTACAAATTCAAGGTAAGTAAACCCAATCCAAGCTTTAATTTGAGTAGTATATGTGTAAGTTGATTCTTGAGTGTTTGTATATGATGTATGATAAGAAGTATTGGCTGTTCAAATGCTTGTCTGGTGGAGAATAATGTGTAGAAGTTTAGCCAAGATGAGTAATTATATAGATGTGATGTTTTGGTTGAACCTTGGATGAAATTTTAAAGAGTTGATGCTGGAATTTGGAAGTGTTGAAATTGACCAGAATAGGGGATGAGTTTTTGTTGAATTTTCTTCCAACTTTAAGGTATTTGGAGAGATGTGGAGGTGTGGCCAGCCATGTACTTATATGTGCATGTAAAGTGTTTGGTGAAATTTCAAAAAGAAATTCATGCATGAATTTATCAAATTTTTTTAACAATATTGTTTGAGAAAGGAAAGAATTGATGTTAAAAGGTTGTATTGGACTTGACCAAGTATAAGTTTAAGTGTTTAAGAGTGCATTTTGTTATGCCAAAATTTAGAATAACACTTGGTTATGTTAGTTCAATGAAATGAATGGCCTTTAGTGCATGGTTCAAGTTGCTTGAACTTTTAGCATTAGTTTGAATGGCATATTGTATTTAGTCATTGAATTATGAGTTTTGAAACTTATGACTTTAGAAAAGTGATGGCAAGAATTGCATATTAAATTGTTGCAGTAGCGTAGTATTGATGATAGTAAAAGATGAGTGATTATATTATAATATTACAATATGCCACAATAAATTGTCAAGCTTGTATGCTTGAAATTAGAAAGATCATTCAACGAATGGCTTGGCCAAATGAGGATATTGTTGTTTCTTGTTTTGAGATTAGTTATAAACAATATGTAATTAGTGATTTTATTATATAAAGAATATAAAAGCTTTCCCAAGTATAGATATCAAAAGAAACATCAAAGAAATAGAAGTTTGGTTTATGTATTAAATACATGACCATTTTAGAAATTGATTAGTATGGGTATAGTTTTCATGTCTTATTATATATTACAAGCTATAGAATTGTGATACAAGATCTTGAGAATATGTTGTGTTGGCCAAAAGTTTAGTTAAGAATGTTAGAAAGAAATTAGAATTTAGCCAAAGTATATATGTTGTGTTATCTGTTAGATTGTATTTACAATGATTAATATGGCAATATAGATTAATGTATAGAATGTAGCCAAAAGAAAAGAAGAAAGAAGGGCATGTATAACAATGTTGATGGTAATGTTAAGAGAATGCAAATTTATGGCATTAAAATTTGTATTTAGAAAGTTGTACAAAGCATGTTTGTAACATTAGAAAATATTAGAGAGTAGTTTAATGACATGACTATGTGATATATATATAAAATTGAGAAAATCTAGTAGCATAATTATGCAAGTTAGTAGACTTAATACCTAAGTTGTGCCATAGATTTTTATAGAAGAAATTAGATTGCCCAAAATGTAGAATTCATTCCCTAGTTGAATTGTGCCGTTTTAATATCTTACTAAGAGTAGAATTTCTGAGAGATAATGTAATTGTGTACGTGTAAATTTTACATAGCATGATAGAATTGAAGAATTACAGAATTATGTGGAAATTATAGAATCGCGTACGTACACACGATGCATAGAATTCAGAAATAAAGAATAAAATAGAAAATGTTTAAGTTAAGTGTGTTACTAGAATAGAACTTTGGGCTTTCCAGAAAAATATAGAAATAAAAGCCTTAGAATTAATAGAATACATGCCAGAGTCAGACACATATTTTGGGATCATGCATAGACAGCATATAAATACATAACATAGCATAGCATGTATTTCAGAAATTTTAAAATTATTGGAAAATGTCTAGCTAGTTATTTTTTAGATTTACATAGCATGTTTTCAGAGGGCTGTTGCGATGGGGAACCTATGAGAATTGGCTGCATTAGTTAGTGGTGACAGAGATACAGAAGTTTCCCACATGCACGCCGCCATCAGTGAGCGGCCTCAAAATAGAAAATAGAATTGTATAGTCCGCTAGAAGTGCAAGTGGATGAGGAATGTACCCAGAAAGAATTTCAGAATACGCTTACACGGTCGGGGTTCCAAATCCACGTCTCAACCTAGTCTGATCGACAAACCAGAATATAATATAGAAAGAGAAAAAGAAAGAAAAATAGAATAAGAAACAGAAAGCAAAAAGAATTTCAGAAAGAAAGGAAAAGAATTTCAGAAAGAATTCGAAAAGAATTTTCAGAAAGAATACAAACATGATCATTTGCATATGCATCAGACATTATGTGCATTGCATTTTATGCATTTATGCATAGATTAAAGAGTTTATTTTATTATTGCGTGTCTAACTAGCCAAGAAAAGAAAATAAAAGCCTATAAAAATAGAGAAAAAAAGAAAATATAAGCCCATGAAAATAGAGAAGAAAAGAAAATAGAAGTTTATGAGAATTGAAAAGAAATTAGAGATATACGAGAAAGGAACAGAAATTAGATATATGCTAGAAAAGAATAGAAATTAGAAAAATGACAAATAGCAAGGAAACTTAGCGATTTGTTGAATAGAGAAAGAAATAGAAAGATATAATCTAGCAGAGAAGAGAAATAAAATGATAAAGAATAGCACAAAACTAGAAAGATTTGAGAGAAATAGAAGACTACTAAGTAGTACGCCTAAAAATAAAGAGAGAAAGCAAGCAGAAATTTAGAAGCAGTACAGTGAAAACGGGGACAGCGGAGTAAGAGCATAGTTAGATTTGATTTACTTACTTAGCATTTATAGCTCACCCGGTTGCTTTCTTTATTTTTGTAGGTATTAGATTGTAGCGGTTGGGAGACGTCAAGCTAGAGAGAGGGTTGCACACACTGTCTCAGTGATGGAATTAATGTGGATTTATGTATGTATTTTTGGTAGTAATAATATTTAGAGAACATCTTCACGCTTTCCGGTTCAATAGAAAATGATTCTTATTATTTTTATATATGTGAGAAATAGTCATTGCGTAATAGTATTTTATAACTGGATTAAGGATAAAAAAATTTAAACGAACACCCTTTTTAAGCTAGCAATTCTTTGGATTCTCTCTATAGGATACTCAGTGAATACTTGCCTAGTGAGAAATTACATTTGACACCAGCCTAACGTAGTGATTGACTATGGTGTATCAAAACTATGGTGGATCAACAAAGGATTCATTATTCTCGGGTACGGGAGAAGTTATCTCACAGCGCAATTCAGTGAATGGCAATGACACTAAAGTTGTGGCCACAATGGGATTGAGTTGTTCCTTAGTCAAATTTATTATTCCGGCCATTGGTCCAGTGATTGAATACAATGATATCGAAGATAATTGAGGTTGACATTATTTCTATACCTCAGCCTCGATGAGATAACAGATGATGAAATGATCGGATTGCACGATAACCATATCATTGATAAGCAAGCTGTTTCTCTGAATCCGAATTTATCGGGTGGCCATGATGCCTTGCTAGAGGCCAATCTTGGTCTGTGTTTAGTGAGACGATTGATTGGTGTCAATCGTGAGACTACTTAATGCCGATATAATGAGAAGCCTTCTGGTCACACACATAGAAGACAGATTAAGGATGAATTAGTGAGAAATGGTACTTTCGTCATTTGTGATGAAAGGGTATTTTTGTCATTTATGATGGAAAAGATATTTTCATCTTTTGAGATGAAAAGGCATTTTGGTAATCTCACAGTGCAATTAAATTTGCTGAGGTCGTTGCCTATATTTAATTCCATATTGAAATTAAAATTAGTGAGATTATGTATTTAAATATATTCATATATTTAAATATTATTTAATATTAATATTTGATGATATTAATATTAGTGAAAATAATATATATGAAATATGAAATTCATATTTGAATTTAAATATATATTCAATATTAATATTTGATGATATTAATAAAGATAATATATGAATATGAAAATCATATTTGAATTTGAATAAGATGGCATGTGGATTATTACCTTGTTTGGCAATGAGGATTTACTCTTCTAGTCATGGAATAAATTCCATTTATGTCCCTTAGTCAATTACCATAATGCCCTCATTTTTATTGCATTTTACATGAAATTCTCTCTCTTTTCACTCTCCACTTTTTCAACTAATTTTGAGTGAAAAGACCATTTTACCCTTAATGCAAGTTTTAAGGCATTTTCTTCATATTCTCTTAAAATAAGTTTAACAAAAAATCAACTAAGGGCTATAAAAACATAAATTAAATTACATACCTCTATGTGGACGTTACAAAGGCCAAGGCCAATCCCAAGCCCAAGCCCCAAGGACAGGATGCTCTCAAGCTTAAGGGTGGCATTGGGAAAGGTGGGAAGGTAGTCTGCTTCTATTGTGGCAAACTTGGCCATTGGAGAAAACACTACAAGGCTTTCCTCACAATCAAGAAGGAGTCAGATGCTTCGACTTCAGGTATATACATGATTGAGATTAACTTCTCTCCTTCAACATCTTGGGTCATTGACACAGGGTGTGGTACTTATATTTGTACTGATGTGCAGGGACTAAGGCAGAGTAGAGTGTTCGCCAAGAGAGAAGTGGACCTACAAGTTGGAAATGGAGCACATGTGGCTCCATTAGTTGTAAGGACTTATTGTTTATCTTTTCCTACGAGCTTATTATTGGAACTCAAAGATTGTTATTTTGTACCTGCAGTTTCTAGAAACATTATTTCAGTATCTGCTTTGGATAATATATGCGATTGCTGCATATCATGATTATGAAATTTGGCAAATGGATGTCAAAACATCTTTCCTGAACGGAAACCTTGAAGAGGATGTGCATATGATAAAACCCGATGGCTTCGTTCTTGATGGACAAGCTGATAAAGTATGCAAGTTGCAGAGGTCCATTTATGGACTTAAGCAACCTTCAAGGAGCTGGAATATTCGTTTTGATGAAGTCGTAAAGGATTTCAATTTTATTAAGAACGAAGATGAGCCTTGTGTTTACAAAAAGGTAAGTGGGAGTGCAGTGGCATTCTTGGTGTTGTATGTCGACGACATACCTTTGATCGGGAATGATATACCAAACTTGCAGTCGGTAAAGACTTGGTTATCCAAGTGCTTCTCCATGAAAGACTTAGGAGAAGCAGCCTACATCCTCGGAATAAAGATCTACCGTAATAGATCACGTAGGTTGCATGGCCTAAGTCAGAGTACATACATTGATAAAGTATTTAAGAGATTCAGTATGGAAGAATCTAAGAAGGGTTTTCTTCCGATGTCACATGGTGTCTATCTCTCTAAGGATATGTGTCCTAAAACACACGATGAGAGAGATAGAATGAAGAGGATCCCATATGCGTCAGCAATTGGATCCATCATGTATGTTATGTTGTGTATTCGGATTGATGTCTCATGTGTGTTGAGCACTTGTAGAAGATATCAATCGGATCCAAGTGAGCGTCACTGGATAACTGTCAAGAACATCCTTAAGTACCTGAAGAGAACTAAAGACATTTTCTTGGTTTATGGAGGGGAAGATGAGCTCGCTGCAAGCGGATACAGTGATGCTAGTTTCTAGACAGACAAGGATGATTATCGTTCGCAATCCGGGCTTGTATTTTGTCTCAATGTGGGTGCGTGAGCTAGAAGAACTCCAAGCAAAGCACAGTAGCGGACTCTACAATGAAGGTTGAGTATATTGCATTATTCGATATAGCCAAGGAGGCGGTCTGGATTAAGAAGTTCATCACCAAACTGTTAGAGTAGGTGTCCTAGAGCCAATCAATTATTGTAGAATTGACTCTTTGTAATAATGTTCATTAATCAATAAAAGACTTTTTATTCTATATCGCGTAAATCATTATTATTGCAATATGTATTGATATATGTCCTTAGAATGGTAGAACCGTGACGAGGGTATCAAGTGTTTCAAATCTTGATAGTAAGAACCCTATGAGCACATATGGTGGCCATTCTAGCCCGTCATATGAGTATTATTCTCAAGTAAGGGCACAGATAAAGCGGTAAGGTTATCATAGTGTTGAACGACCTGCCGCAAGCGTGTGATCTCACTTGTCAAGGTTGTTTGGTGACAACCTGGTGCAACACATGGGTGCTTGCTATAGGCGATTACACCGTAGCAAGTTCACTGGACTGACCTACCAGAGGATTCCATATGGATGGTAACCCCAATGTCTGAGGAACAAATCCTCTAATGAATGGTGGTGCATGTGATCCTTAGACTTGAGATCACTGGAGCACCTTGTGCATCGATTGGTGTAGTTTGGCACTAGCTTAACGCAATTCTTTTCAGAGCTATCAATACGGTAGTGATTGGCTGCATTAAGGAGTGTATCAAGACTATGGTGGATTGACAGAGGATTCATCACTCCCGGGTATGGGAGAAAGTTATCTCACGGCACAATTTAGTATATGGCAATGACACTAAAACTGTGGCCACAGTGGGATTGAGTTATTGCTCAATCCAATTTATAATACGGGTCATTGGTCCAGAAACTGAATAAATAATATCGAGAGTAACCGAAGGTTGACACTATTTCTATGCCTTCGTCTCGTCGAAATAACATATGATGAAAGGATCGAATTGCATGGTAACCATATCGTTGACAGGTAGCTACTTTGCTGAATCTGAATCTATCGGGTGGCTATGATGCCTTGCTAGGGGTCAATCTTGGTCTGTGTATTAGTGAGACAATTAATTGGTGTTAATCGCGATACTATACACTGCCGATATGATGAGGAGCCTATGGGTCACACACATAGAAGACAATTTAAGATCCAAGAAGAAAGAATAGCGTTTTCGTCTTCTAAGGCGAAAGGGTATTTTGGTAATTTCATAGTGCAATTAAATTTGCTGAGGTCGTAGCCTTTATTTAATTTGTTAGAAAAATTAAATAAGTGAAATTACGTTTAAATGTGTGTTCGCACATATTTAAATATATTATCATTATTGTTAAATGTTAATATATATTTAAATATATATTAATTGATTTTAATTGAGATAATGATGGAAAAATAAAAATATCAAACTGGAAGTGTTTGGCAACATGGGGCGTTTGGGTTGGAGCCCAAGCCTATTCCATATGGGATTAGGGAAAATTGATGTACTATAAAAAGAAAAATGTGTTAATTAAATGATACAGATATTTCTTTGAAAAAAACACAGTAGCCCCTCTTTGATAATACACTCCCATGGCAGAAACACTTTAGGCTCTAAAATCAATTCAATTGATTTGCTTTCTTCTTAATCTTGAAACCAAAGAGGATCTAGCTAATACCGCTTTGGTTCTTTTGAGATTGTCTTCGTGTGGACTACGTGGATTCGATCCTACACTTGGATCAGTAGCAAAACATTCATCGACAAATTTGGAGAAGCGTCCAACGTGCGTTTGTTGTCTTTAAACTCAGATTTATTTTTCTACAGATTTTATTTAATATGAATTGTAAAATCATACCCTTGATCTTGGCTCATGTAAACGATCTCTATATTATATTTGTTTTGTTTCCACTGCGCATAGGAGACCGTTTACTAACACAAACTTGGTGTGGTCTCCACAATTGTTGATCCAATAGATATCTATTGTGACAACAATGGAGCAATAGCTCAAGCAAAGGAACCACAGTCTCACCAGAAGTCCAGACACAGACTCAGTCGTTTCATCTCATTAGAGAAATGGTTTAGAGGAAAGATGTATAAATCAGTAAAGTGCATACTGATGACAATCTCGCCTATCCACTGAAGAAGCCTCTATCACAGTAGAAGCATGAAAAACACTTAAGGCCACTCAACATTAAATACATAAATGATTGCCCATAGTGCAAGTAGGAGATTGTTAGAGTTAGTGCCCTAGAGCCAATCAATTATTGTAAAATTGACTCTTTGTGTTAATGTTTATTAATCAATAAAAGGAAATTTTCTTCTATATCATGTAAATCATAATTGCGTGTATTGATACATGTCCTAAGGATGGTAGAACCGTGACGAGGGTGTCAAGTGCTTCAAATCTTGATAGTGAGAACCCTATGATCACATATGGTGGCCATTCTAGAAATTTCCGTAGCCCCAGTATTATTTTGACCAAGGACACAGATAATAAAGTAAGGCTATCATAGTGTTGAACGATGCTGTCGAAAGACAATGGCTGGTCTTACTTGTCAAGGTTGTTTGTCGACAACCTGTTGCGACACATAGGTGTCTGCTATAGGCAAGTTCACTGGATAGACCCACCAAAGGATTCCATATAGATAGTAACCCTAGTGTCTATGGAATAAATCCTCTAATGAATGGTGGTGCATGTGATCCTTAGACTTGATATCACCGGAGCGCCTAGTGTACTGATTGGTGTAGTTTGACACCAGCCTAATGTAGTTCTATTCAGAGTTATCAATACGGTAGTGATTAGCTGCATTGAGAAGTGTATTAAGACTATGGTGGATCAACAAAGGATTCATCACACCCGGGTACGGGAGAAGTTATCTCACGGCGCAATTCAGTGAATGACAATGACACTAAAGTTGTGGTCACAGTGGGATTGAGTTGTTGCTCAATCCAATTTATTAGTCCGGTCATTGGTTCAGTAACTGAATACAAAGATATCGAAGATAACTGAGGTTGACACTATTTATGTACCTCAGCCTCAATGAGATAACAGATGATGAAAGGATCGGATTGCACGGTAACCATATCATTGATAGGCAAGCTGTTTTGCTGAATCCGAATCTATCGGGTGGCCATGATGCCTTGCTAGAGGCCAATCTTGGTCTGTGTTTGGTGAGACGATTGATTAGTGTCAATCGCGAGACTACTCACTGCCGATATGATGAGGAGCCTTCAGGTCACACACATAGAAGACAGATTAAGGATGAATTGATGAGAAAGGGTATTTTCGTCATTTGTGATGAAAGGGTATTTTTGTCATTTATGATGAAAAGGATATTTTCATCTTTTGAAATGAAAGGGCATTTTGGTAATCTCACACTGTAGTTAAATTTGTTGAGGTCATTGCCTATATTTAATTTCATATTGAAATTAAAATTAGTGAGATTGTGTATTTAAATATTATATATATATATGATTTAATATTAATATTTGATGATATTAATATTAATGAAGATAATATATATGAAATATAAAATTCATATTTGAATTTAAATATATGTTCAGCATTAATATTTGATGATATTAATATAGATAATATATGTATATGAAAATCATATTTGAATTTGAATAAGATGCCATGCGGATTATTACCTTGATTGGTAATGAGAATTTACTATTTTAGTCATGGAATAAATTTATTCCTAACTAGATTAGGGTTTTAATTTTTGTTGCATATAAAAGGCAACTTAAAATTAAAATAAAATGTGAGAGCATATTTGAATTAAATCCAAGCCACTCACATCACTCTTTCTCTCACGTTTTTCACTTGGTAGAGAAGAGAATTATGCATCCTTTTTGCTTGTGTGTCTTGCTAGCACTTGAGGGCACAAGTCGATCTCCATCCTGTCTTCGTGTGGATACCGAGAGTTCACTCTTATCTCAGAGTGGGAGCGATTCGTTTCGATTGAAGGAGCCTCCTAACGCTAGTATGAAATCTGGAAATTTTATATTCAATATCATTTCATATGCAAATAACGTAAATCGGGTATAAGGTTCTTGGGTTCTATGTTGTTGTTGTGGATTTTTTTTTTTTTTCCGCCATGTAAACCCCATCAGCGACTAATAGCTCTGGTGCGAGCGATCTAAGAGCTCTAATGCACGCAATCTAAGAGATCTGATGCACCGAACTGAGCATTCTGATCGTGCAGTCTGAGAGCTCTGATGCGTACGATCAAAGAGATTTGACCGCATGATTTGACATACTTGATTCGCGTGTTTGAGAACTCTAATTTGCGCAACCTGATAGCTCTGATACGTACAATCTTAGAGATCTGACTGCGCGATCTTAGAGCTCTAGAGATCTGGCCACGCGATCTCAGAGCTCTTATGCATACAATCTAAGAGATTTAACCATACGATCTGAGTGATCTGGCTGCGTAATCTGAGAGCTCTTATGCATACAATCTGAGAGGTATGGCCGCATGATCTGAGAGCTCTTATGTGCACGATTTGATGCAAATGATTAGAGAGATCTAACTGTACAATCTGAGAGCTCTGATGCTCGTGATCTGAAAGCTCTGACGCGTGAGATCTAAGAGCTCTAATGCACGTTATCTAAGAGTTTTGACCGTGCGATCTAAGCATTCTCACTGCTTGATCTGAGCGATCTAACCGCACGATCATAGACATCCTGCTGTGTGATTTAACTGCTCTGATGCGTACAATCTGAGACAGACCATGCGATTTGGAGAGATCTAGCCACGCGGTCTGAGAACTCTTACGCGTACAATCTGAGAGATCGAGCCATACAATCTAATAAATCTGGCCACGTGAGAGCTCTAATGTGCACAATCTGAGAGACCTGATGCGTGATATCTGAGTAATTTGACTACGCGATCTGATAGATCTGGCTGTACGATCTAGGACCTCTGATGCGTATGATCTGACAGATTTGACCGCACAATCTGAGATATTTGGCTGCACGATTTGAGAGCTCTGATGCGTAAGATCTAAGATATTTGACTGCATGATCTGAGAGTTCTGATGTGTACAATCTGACAGATCTTATGTAAGTAAATCAATGGGGTAAATGTAGCAGAAAATGAGAATTTTTCCAATCGATTACTTTGATTAACCTAAGATCAAGGTCTGATATGTATATATTTTACATGCTTAAATTGAAAGAACAAATAAACATTAATCTAGACAAGGATCAGAGATCGTACGCACGTTTGGAGGCTCCTTCAAATGTCTCTAAATTTACTTCGCCACCGATCCAAGAATAGGATCGAATGAACAGTGATCCACACGAAGACAATTCGAAGAACCAAAAAGGGATTTGCTAGATCCTTTTTGGCTTCAAGAAAAAAAAATCAAAGAAAAATCTTTGGTTCAAAATGGAAGGCAAACGTGAGAGGAGTAGAGAAAGCAGTTGTCTCTTTTTCTCTTTTTTCTTTGGTTGAATAAATTAATTAATTCATTCTCTAACCCACATGCACTTATATTTTGCATGTGTCAAACCCCTATTCCAATGAGGAATAGGCATGGCTCTAACCTTGTATCCAAACACCCCCTTTGTGGTATTTTTATTTTAAATTAATTATTATTATAATTAAAGTCAATTAATATATTTATGAAATATATTAATATTTAATTAACAATAATAATTCATTTAAATATATGCATACATATATTTAAATATAATCTCACTTATTTAATTTTAACATTAAATTAAATATAGGCAGCAACCTCAACAAATTTAATTGCATTGTGAGATTACAAAAATACCATTTCGTCCTAAAAGATGAAAATATCCTTTGCACAAACTGATTCTTAAATTATCTTCTATGTGTGTGACCCATAGGCTCCTCATCATACCGATAGTGAGTAGTATTGCGACTAACACCAATCAGTCGTCTCACTATATATAGACCAAGATTGACCCCTAGCAAGACATCATGGCCACCCGATAGATTCAAATTTAGCGAAACAACTACCTGTCAACAATATGGTTACCGTGCAATCAAATTCTTTCATCATCGGTTATCTCATCGAGACCGAGGTAAGAAATAGTGTCAACCTCAGTTACTCTCGACGTGTTTGTATTCAGTTACTAGATCAATGACCAGAATAATTGTTAGAGTAGATGCCCTATAGCCAATCAATTATTGTAGAATTGACTCTTTGTAATAATGTTCATTGATCAATAAAAGGCGTTTTATACTATATCGCGTAAATCATCATTGTATGTATTGATATATATCCTTAGAATGGTAGAACCGTGACGAGGGTATCAAGTATTTCAAATCTTGATAGTGAGAACCCTATGAGCACATATGGTGGCCATTCTAGAAACGTTCAGTACGGGGACATTATTACGAAGTAAGGGCACGAGATAATACGGTAAGGCTATCATAGTGTTGAACAACCTCGTGAAAGGCAAGTGGATGATCTCACTTGTCAAGGTTGTTTGGTGACAACCTGGTGCAACACATGAGTGCTTGCTGTAGGCAAGTTCACTAGACTGACCCACCAGAGGATTCTATATGGATGGTAACCCCAATGTCTATGGAACAAATCCTCTAACGAATGGTGGTGCATGTGATCCTTAGACTTGAGATCGCCGGAGTGCCTTGTGCATCGATTGGTATAGTTTGACACTAGCCTAATGCAGTTTTATTAAGAGCTGTCAATACAGTGATGATTGGCTGCATCAAGGAGTGTATCAAGATCATGGTAGATAGACAGAGGATTCATCACTCCCAGGTACAGGAGAAGTTATCTCACGATGCAATTCAGTAAATGACAATGACACTGAAACCGTGGCCACGGTGGGATTGAGTTGTTGCTCTATCCAGTTTATAATACAGGTCATTGGTCTAGTAACTGAATACACAATATCGAGAGTAACTAAAGGTTGACACTATTTCTATGTCTCGGTCTCGTCGAGATAACGGATGATGAAAGGATCGAATTGTACGGTAACCATATCGTTGATAGGTAGCTACTTTGCTAAATCCGAATCTATCGGGTGGCCATGATGCCTTGCTAGGGGCCAATCTTGGTCTGTATAGAGTGAGAAGATTAATTGGTGTTGATCGCGATACTATATACTGCTGGTATGATGAGGAGCCTATGGGTCACACACATAGAAGATAATTTAAGAGCCAGGAAGTTAGAAGGGCATTTTCGCCTTTTTAGGCGAAAGAGTATTTTGGTAATTTCACAATGCAATTAAATTTGCTGAGGTTGTAGCCTTTTATTTAATTTGTTAGAAAAATTAAATAAGTGAGATTATGTTTAAATATGTGTTCGTATATATTTAAATAAATTATCATTATTGTTAAATGTTAATATATATATTAATTGATTTTAATTGAGATAATGATAAACAAAATTAAAATATCTAAATGGGAGTGTTTAGAAACAAGGGGTGTTTGGGTTGGAGCCCAAGCCTATTCCATAAGGGAATAGGGCAATTAAAATTATACTATAAAAGTAAAAGTTTAATTGAGAGATTATATGATTCATTCATTTCATTTTTCAAAGAAAAGAAAAGGCTACAGCTCCCAAAACACTCTCTCACGCCAGATTTGGGTTTTGGTTTTAAATCAAATACTCTTATTTCTTCTTTGTTCTTAAGGCTAAAGATGATCTAGCAAATCCCTCTTTAGTTCTTTGCGATTATCTTCGTGTGGACTACATCAATTCGATCCTACACTTGAGTCAGTAGCAAAATATGTTCAAAGGCAAAGTTTGGAGGAGACTCCAAACGTGCGTATGATTTCTTAAACTCTAAACTAATTTTCTGTATATTCTTATTTTGATATAAACTGTAAATTTGTGCCCTGATCTTGGTTCTATGGAACGATCCATGTTGTCATTAATTTTGTTTTCTACCACCTCAATGGATCGTTTCTGATAAGAATGCAAAATGTCATATTTAACCCCCTTAATGTCTAGTCTTTTATACTTACTTGTTTCCTAAATGTACTCATTATTATTCTATTTTGATTTAGGATGCAAATGGAGGCGTTAAATGCAAAACGGAACTAATTAGGTGAATTTGGACAGTTTTGACATCGCTTCGTAATCTGGGCATAACTCTCTCATCCGACCTCCGATTGAGATTATTCAAAATTCTGTGGAACCCTAAGAAAGAGATCTAAAACTTTCATGCTTTGAGTTTGGAGAGATACTCGCTGCATCAGGGTTGTAATTGGGCTTGAAGTTGATGCACCTGCACTGTTGACATTCTGGAACATTCCGCCTTGTCATGCAATTCAAATAGGCAATTTATTATTGGAAGATTTGAAGACCTGTTGCACGCAAGTTACAGCTGGACACACCACTTTCCTATTTTATTTTAGGACTTTATTTTATTTTCAATTAATCAGAATCAGATTAGGATAAATCTTATTTTAGGATATTAGAATATTTTTAGGAGATTTAGTAGAATTCAAATACTTGAATTGGATATATGTTTAAACGGAGAGAGAGATCATATTGAGAAAAACACACATGCCTCTCCTTCTATTTTTCTTCTTCGTTTCTTTTGAGTTTTTCATCGCCATGAGAGGCTAAAACTTTTATAACTTGGTCGAAGGAAACGGAGGTCTCGGAATCAATAAACTGTGAGATCTAATCTGTTTTTCTTTAGTGTTCAATATATGTTTTGAGTATTGGATGTTCTTCTATGCCTATTTTCATGATTGTTGCATTTAATTACTAGGAGGCCTACTAGTTTATTAATTGTTGCAATCTACTGCTAAGTTAGATATCAAATCCGTAATTGTTTGATCCCTCTAACTTGTGAGTAATTAGGGTTTAAGAATTTGCTGCGTCAGGAATTATTAAGTCTTAAGAAGAACATTTGACTGAATTAAATACAATCGCTTGTGTTTGTGTTGTTCAGCTTCATCAATCTCTCTAGGTCCTAAGGCTGCCACTAGATTAAATCTTTAGCGCTTGTCTAGGGTTGTTTAGTAGTAAGATTAATCAGATCGCTTGTTTCCTAATTAATTACAACTAAGGAGAGATAGGAAAATAGTTCCAACGATGAATACTCAAAGTAAGAATTGATTTATTTTTGTATCAATGATCAGTTGTAAGATTCCGATGGTGGATGTTGACTTAGACCAAGTTTCGTTATTTTGATTGATTTCGATAATTTAGGTTGAATTGCTTTTCCTGAAATTGTTTTCGTTAGCGCCCCCAACCAGCCTTGTTCGCGTAACATTAAAATTGACTAGCACCTGTAACATCTACGAAAACGTACATGCATGCATAATAACAATAGAAAATTGGGCCCAAAGTTTTTCTTTTCATTAGTAAGCATGTGTCTTTTATACATAAAAGTCTTGTTTACAAAAAATGCATTTTAAAAAGACAAAACAGGGGAAACAGTGTAGCTATTCCTCATTGCTTGCCGACGCCCCTCCGACCGCAACATCACCTAGAACCTGCATCCACAAAGGAAATAACGGGGTGAGCACAAAATAATGCTCAGTAAGTAAAACTCTCTCTCTGTCTGTCCCCGTATAAATAACTCTTAATTCTTTCCTTATGCTATTTCGATTCTATTTACTGCTTTCTAATAACATCATAGCCTCGTCTTCAGAGTACGGCTGAATAGGCGTTCACACAGCACCATCTCTCTCTATGGCTATCGGGTGGAATTCACACGTACCAACCCGTTCTTAGTGACTACCAGTGAGGATCACAAAGCACTAACTCGGTTCTTTCTAACTATCGGGTGGAGATCACCTAGCCCCTACCCGTTCCTCATGGATTTTGGGTAACGTTCACCAAGCATTTACCCGTCTCTAGTCACTATCGGGTGATGGTCACAAAGCATCAACCCGCTTCTACTAGCCGTTGGATGATGATCACAAAGCATCAACTTACCTATCTCTTAACTAACCGGGTAATGGTCACAAAGCATCTACCCATTTCTACTACTCATCGGGTGGCGATCACAAAGCATCGACCCATTTCTCTAGGGGCTATTCGGATGATGATCACAAAGCATCAATCCGATTCCCATATCGGAGGGTGATGATCACAAAGCATCATCCCAACTATACTACCCTTCTAATTCACTCTATTGTAGCATTTTTTCAATGCTCTCTACCCAGAGTAATTTTACCCACAAAGCTCTCTACTCATAGGGTAATTGCATAAACCATTTCCTTACACTTTCTTAGGTCACTTTTCAATGCACAATTAGTGCCTATGGATGGTTCATCACTACTAATGCACTTATGAAATGCCAACATGCAATGTTGCAAGAATTAAGGTTCATTTCTCATACTCAAACCTCTATTAGGCATTTCATCAAACAACTCATGTGCACTATGAAACTCTATCATAGCCATGATTCTAAAACTTTTCTTAACCATCCAAATTGGGGAAAAACCCCTTCACAAAGCTATAATAACCTATCAAACAAAACACTTCCAAAAAGGGTTCCATAACACCCCTTCAAATCCATCTCAACTACCTTGCCAAACCAACAACCCATTTCTCAAATTTGCAAGGTATTATCACTCACAAAGCATAGAAATCTCTATTTAATCCTTCATACATGCTATAATACATGCATATCACATACATACATCATTTCTATCAAAACCCTAATCAAGAAAAATTCATAAATCTCAACTTGGGTTGGGTTTTACTTACTTGCTATGTAGAGACTTCACAAATCCTTCCTTTCTCTTGCTTAGCTTGACTTTTCCTCTAATCTTAACCAAAAGAAGGAAAACCCTCAAATTTCAATATGGGTTAAAACTCTCAAATCACACAACTTAAGTAGAGATCCTTACCTTAGGAAGCCTTAGGTTACTTTTCCACCCCTCCAAATCACTTCAAAACCCCTTGGAATACCTTGATCAAAGAGAAGAAGTTGAGAGGAGTAAGGATAGGGAAGTCACGTTTGAGAAGAAGAGAATGAGGGGTTTCTTTGATTCTAATTCCTTTTAATGAAATACATCCCAAAGCATTCCCATTTTGCCCTTATTCTTCTTTGGGAATTCCATCCATATCCTTTGATTCTTTACAAACTCACCCCTATCTCAACCTATTCTCCATGAAAAATCCTTACAATTAACTCCCCACTTTTCCTGCTAATTAGGGGTAGAAAGGTCAAATTGCCCTTAAGGAAGAAAATATCTAAAACTCAATCAACATTTTATTCGGGTTGTCGCCGCGGCGAAGAAACTTCTGTCGCCGCGGCGAAGGCTGTCCCAAGCAGCTTCCCTCGGCTTCAACCTCTCTTCGCGCGAAGATTCTTCTTCGCCCGTAAGCACGGCAGACTGAATTTCTTCTGTTTTCAACCAATTTTTCAGGGCAAACATTCAACACAACACTAAATCAAACAATAACACCAAAAACCAACTCGATTAAGGGCAAAAGAGGAAACGATAACAACGTACCTCAAGCGGGGCGTTACAATTCTCCCCCCCTTAAAAGAATTTCGTCCCCGAAATTCATGCAAATAACTCTGGGAAACGATTCTGCATGTCCCGTTCTACTTCCCAAGTGGCCTCTTCCACTTTGTGATTCCTCCAAAGGACTTTCACTAGCGGAACACTCTTGTTCCGAAGTTCTTTAACCCTTCGATCCAAAATCTGAACTGGACGTTCTTCATATATTAGATTCTCTGCTACTTCAACGTCTTCTACGCTCAAGATGTGGAGGGGATCACTTACATACTTTCGTAGCATCGAGACATGGAAGACATCATGCACCCTGTCCAAGCTAGGTGGTAATGCCAATCTATAGGCCACCTTCCCCAATCGTTGCAAGACCTCAAAAGGACCTACATACCTCGGTGCTAGTTTCCCTTTGTTTCCAAAGCGCATTACTCGCTTGTAAGGGGAAACTTTCAGAAATACTTTATCGCCCACTTGGAATTCTACCTCTTTCCTCTTCAAATCGGCATAACTCTTCTGTCGATCTTGGGCTTGTTTCATTCTATTTCTGACTAACTTCACATCTTCTACTAGCTTCTGAGTCATCTCTGGCCCAAGAGCGGTACTCAACTCATCTCTTTCTCCTACTTCATCCCAATGAAGCGGAGACCTACACCGTCTACCATACAAAGCCTCGTAAGGCGCCATTCTAATTGTAGGCTGATAACTGTTGTTGTAGGCAAATTCCACTAAGGGTAACATCTCATGCCAGGATACTCTATAATCCATGCAACAGGCTCTCAACATATCCTCGAGCACCTGATTCGTCCTCTCGGTTTGGCCATCTGTCTGAGGATGATAGGCAGTACTGAATGCTAAACGGGTACCCAAACTCCTCTGTAAGCTTGTCCAGAAGGCTGAAACAAATCTGGAATCTCTATCTGATACTATAGTCTTGGGCACACCATGCAATCTGACTATCTCCTTAAGGTAAATCTGGGCCAACTGATCTGTAGTGGTACTATCCTTTACTGGGAGGAAATGGGCTGATTTGGTTAACCTATCCACAATCACCCATATAGCATTATACCCTCTCTGTACTCTGGGGAGACCCGTGATAAAATCCATCGAAATGCTCTCCCATTTCCACTCTGGGATACTCAATGGGTGAAGCAACCCTGACGGCCGTTGGTGTTCTGCTTTCACCCGCTGACAGGTTAGGCATTTAGCTACAAACTCTGCAATGTCTTTCTTCATACCTGACCACCAATAGCCTTTCTTGATATCCTGATACATCTTGGTTGCTCCCGGATGAGCGGTGTACGGTGTGTCATGAGCCTCCATAAGAATTTTCTGTTTCAACTCCTCTTTTGGAGGAATGCACAACCGATTTCTAAAATAGAGGACACCATCTCTCACAAAGAACTCTGATGTCTTGCCCTCACGCACTTGCTGAACTGTTTTCTGACACCACTCATCTGCCATTTGCTTTTCTCTAATTTCCTCTAGTAAAGAGGACTGTACCTCTAGGCTGGCAATTCTTCCCGGAACCACCTCAATCTGTTCCTTAGACAATTCTTCTATTAACTCTTTCTGCCTGGTAAGCCGGAAAACATGGGCTTTTCTGCTCAAAGCATCGGCTACTACATTGGCCTTCCCCGGTTGATACTTGATCTCACAATCATAATCCTTGACCAGCTCTAACCACCTTCTCTGCCTCATATTCAACTCCTTTTGAGTGAAGAAGTACTTTAGACTCTTATGATCGGTGTAGATATTACTCTTCACACCATAAAGGTAATGCCTCCAAATCTTTAAAGCAAAGACCACAGCTGCTAACTCTAAGTCATGCGTAGGGTATCTGGTCTCGTACTCTTTCAATTGACGAGAAGCATAAGCTATAACCCTACCTAACTGCATCAACACAGCACCAAGTCCCTGCAAAGAGGCGTCTGTATAAATGTCATAATCTACACCCTCCTGTGGTAACACTAGCACAGGAGCCGATGTTAGCCTCTTCTTCAACTCTTGAAAGCTTTCTTCACATGCTGTTGACCAGACAAAAGGAGTTTTCTGTTTGGTAAGAGCTGTCAACGGTTTAGCCAACTGGGCGAATCCTGCTACAAATCGCCGGTAGTAACCTGCCAAGCCTAAGAAACTCCTGATTTCCTTCACTGTTCTCGGCTTCTGCCATTCCAGGATTGCCTGCACTTTACTTGGATCTACCGAAATCCCTTCCTTCGAACGGTATGACCCAAGAATATCACTTGGTTAAGCCAAAACTCACACTTGGAAAATTTAGCACACAACTTCTTTTCTCTCAGCCGTTGCAATACTAATCTCAAGTGTTTCTCATGTTCTTCTCTAGACTTTGAGTAAATCAGAATGTCGTCGATGAAGACAACAATGAACTGATCCAAGTACTCATGAAATACCCTGTTCATTAGGTCCATAAAGACTGCTGGGGCATTAGTCAAGCCAAAAGGCATCACTACAAATTCATAATGCCCATATCTTGTACGAAAGGCAGTCTTAGCCACATCTTGCTCAACCACTCTTACTTGATGATACCCAGACCTCAAATCAATTTTGGAG
The DNA here is from genome assembly GCA_026225825.1 of Pistacia integerrima. NCBI lineage: Eukaryota > Viridiplantae > Streptophyta > Magnoliopsida > Sapindales > Anacardiaceae > Pistacia > Pistacia integerrima. The sequence continues at coordinate 17,405,367 of CM047737.1, read as the reverse complement.
AACACTGCCGCTCCTTTCAACTGATCAAAAAGGTCATCTATCCGGGGTAGCGGGTACTTATTCTTCACTGTAACTTTATTCAGCTCCCTATAATCAATACACATCCTTAGTGATCCATCCTTCTTTTTCACAAACAGGATTGGAGCTCCCCAAGGGGAATGACTTGGTCGGATAAAGCCTTTATCTAAAAGCTCTTGGAGTTGCTTCTTTAGTTCTTGGAGCTCAGCTGGGGCCATTCGATAAGGGGCTTTAGATATTGGTGCTGTCCCTGGTGCTAGTTCGATACTAAACTCTACCTCCCTCTTTGGAGGCAAACCCGGTAACTCTTCCGGAAATACATCTAGGAAGTCTCGAACTACTGGCACCCTCTGAATCTCTAACTGGGGAACATCACCACTTTGCACTACATGGGCAATATAACCCGAACACCCCTTTCTCAACATCTTCCTGGCTTTCACATTACTAATCAGCATGCTCAACTGATGGCCTTCTCCAAAACTAAACTTATCTCCACTATCAAGGTTAAACCTCGCCTTCTTTTTCCGACAGTCAATCTCTACTCCATATCTCCCTAGGAAGTCCATGCCCAGAATCACATCAAAATCGGGCATATCGAAAACTATTAAGTCAACGATTAACTCTCTACCCTGGATCACTAAGGACTCTCTTAACAAAATCTCTTGAGTCACAACACTAACCCCATCGGGTAGTTCTATCTTAATGGGTTGTGTCGCTCTAGTAGGTTTCAAACCTAATCTCTCAAGCATCCCATAAGATATAAACGAATGGGTAGCACCTGAATCAATTAAAGCATATAAAGGGACTGCATGAAATAATAACTGACCAGTAACGGCTGATGGACTGGCCTCTGCTTCACCCCCGTGCCACAGTAAAAACTCTGGCATTCGCAGTACCTCCTGAACCCTGAGTAGTTGGTGGAAGAGGAGCTTTACAATCTCTCATCATGTGCCCTGGCTGCCGGCACCTATAACACACTCTCTGATCCCTCAGACACTTCTCCGGGTGATTCTTCCCGCATTTAGGGCAAGGAGGAAACCCTTCCGTCCGAGGTCGCTTATTCTTCCACTCCTTTCTATTCTGTCTATACTGGAACTTCTTCTTCTGATTCTTCATGTCTTTACCCTTCACATCCTCATGTTTCTCTCTATGAGGAGCGGAGGGTAGCTCCTTCGGTCCTCCTGTCGAGGATCCTACGGGAAGATTTTATTCTCAAAAATCTCCGCCTTCATCGCCCGCCTCAAAGCCTCACTATAATTTCGAGGAGGGTTGGAGCTTGTCATAATATCCCGGGCTATCTCCGGCTTCAATCCATGCACAAACTTATCCCTTCTCAGGGCCGGAGTGCTAACTATTCCCGGTGCAAACCTTGCAAGAGCGTTGAACTTCACTGAGTATTCTTTCACAGCGCTAGTCCCTTGCTGTAGACTGATAAATTCTTGGACCTTCTCATGAACTTGGTCCTCTGTTCTATACTCAGCCTCAAACTCTTGCCTAAACTCTTCCCACGTCATTACTGTCGCATCATGAGTTTCTTCCATTAATTCCCACCAAATTCGGGCATCACCCCGAAACAAGAAACTCGCATACCGGATCTTCTCCCGGTCCGACATGGGAAATAAACCTGTGGCTCGTTCTACTGACCCAAGCCACTCTTCTGCTATCACTGGATCTGTAGTACCCTTAAACTCTGAGGGTTGATGCTGGCTAGAGAGACCGTAAATCGGTTCAACTCTGGCACTGCTGGGGGAGGTACCGTTTGTCCTCTTTCGACATGTGTAACTGGCGGTACCTGAACAGGGGGTACAACTCTCCCCTGAGTTTCTGCCATAACTTGCTGAATAATTCCCCGGATTCTAGCTTCATCCAAGGGAGGGGGCGTAGACTCTGGTGGGTTAGAAGGTTCTCCTTCATTCACCACACCTTTACCACGATTTCGATAACTACGCCTCATCTACAAAATGATCACACTAATAAACTCAAGGAACAAATGCTATAAGGAAAGAATTACTCACACAGTCGGTTAGAGGACGTCGTGGCGATGAGAATAGTACACTGTTCAATCCCAAAATCTTTGCTCGATACCAAAAAATGTAACATCTACTGAAAACTGTACAATGCATGCATAATAACAATAGAAAATTGGGCCCAAAGTTTTTCTTTTCATTAGTAAGCATGTGTCTTTTATACATAAAGAGTACTGTTTACAAAAAATGTATTTTAAAAGACAAAACAGGGGAAACAGTGTAGCTATTCCTCATTGCTTGCCGACGCCCCTCCGACCGCAACATCACCTAGAACCTGCATCCACAAAGGAAATAACGGGGTGAGCACAAAATAATGCTCAGTAAGTAAAACTCTCTCTGTCTGTCCCCGTATAAATAACTCTTAATTCTTTCCTTATGCTATTTCTGATTCTGTTTCTGTTTCTAATAACATCATAGCCTCGTCTTACCGGAGGTACGGCTGAATGGCGTTCACACAGCACCATCTCACTCTCTATGGCTATCGGGTGGAATTCACACAGTACCAACCCGTTCTTAGTGACTACCGAGTGAGGATCACAAAGCACTAACTCGGTTCTTTCTAACTATCGGGTGGAGATCACCTAGCCCCTACCCGTTCCTCATGGATTTTGGGTAACGTTCACCAAGCATTTACCCGTCTCTAGTCACTATCGGGTGATGGTCACAAAGCATCAACCCGCTTCTACTAGCCGTTGGATGATGATCACAAAGCATCAACTTACCTATCTCTTAACTAACCGGGTAATGGTCACAAAGCATCTACCCATTTCTACTACTCATCGGGTGACGATCACAAAGCATCGACCCATTTCTCTAGGGGCTATTCGGATGATGATCACAAAGCATCAATCCGATTCCCATAACGGTCGGGTGATGATCACAAAGCATCATCCCAACTATACTACCCTTCTAATTCACTCTATTGTAGCATTTTTCAATGCTCTCTACCCTTAGAGTAATTTTACCCACAAAGCTCTCTACTCATAGGGTAATTGCATAAACCATTTCCTTACACTTTCTTAGGTTACTTTTCAATGCACAATTAGTGCCTATGGATGGTTCATCACTACTAATGCACTTATGAAATGCCAACATGCAATGTTGCAAGAATTAAGGTTCATTTCTCATACTCAAACCTCTATTAGGCATTTCATCAAACAACTCATGTGCACTATGAAACTCTATCATAGCCATGATTCTAAAACTTTTCTTAACCATCCAAATTGGGGAAAAACCCCTTCACAAAGCTATAATAACCTGTCAAACAAAACACTTCCAAAAAGGGTTCCATAACACCCCTTCAAATCCATCTCAACTACCTTGCCAAACCAACAACCCATTTCTCAAATTTGCAAGGTATTAACACTCACAAAGCATAGAAATCTCTATTTAATCCTTCATACATGCTATAATCTGCACGTCTTTCCTCTCAACCATTTCTCTGATGAGATGGAATCATCTGAGTATGTGTCTGGACTTCTGGTGAGATCGTGGTTCCTTTGCTTGAGCTATTGCTGCCATTGTTGTCATAATAGACGTCTATTGGATCAACAATCGCGAAAATCACACCAAGTTCACTGACGAACTTCATAATCCAGACTGCATCCTTGGTCCCATCGGATAATGCAATATACTCAGCCTCCACTGAAGAGTCTGCTACAGTGCTTTGCTTGGAGCTATTCCAACTCACTGCACCCCTATTGAGACAAAATACAAACCCGGATTGCGAATGATAATCATCTTTGTCCATTTAGAAACTAGCATCACTATATTCTCTTACAATGAGCTCATCTTCCAAACCATAAACTAAGAACATATCCTTAGTCCTCTTCAAGTACTTAAGAATGTTCTTGACAACCATCTAGTGACACTCACCTAGATCCGATCAATATCTGCTACAAGTGCTTAATGCACACAAGACATCAATCCAAGTACACAACATGGCGTACATGATGGATTCAATTGCTGATGCCTATGAGATCCTCTTCATCCTATCTCTCTCATCTTCCATTTTAAGACACATATCCTTAGAGAGATAGACACCATGTGACATCGAAAGAAATCCCCTCTTGGATTCTTCCATACTGAATCTCTTCAGTAGTTTATCAATGTATGTACTCTGACTTAGGCCAAGCAACCTATGCGATCTATCACGATATATCATTATTTTGAGGATGTATGCTGCTTCTCCTAAGTCCTTTATGGAGAAGCACTTGGATAACCAAGTCTTTACTGACTGCAAGTTCGGTATATCATTCCCTATCAAAAGTATCTCATCAACATATAACACCAGGAATGCCACTGCCCTCCCACTCACTTTCTTGTAAACATAGGGCTCATCTTCGTTTTTGATGAAACCGAATTCTTTTATAGCTTCGTCGAAACAAATGTTCCAGCTTCTTGAAGCTTGTTTGAGTCCGTAAATAGACCTCGACAACTTGCATACCTTATCAGCTTGCCCATCAAGAATGAAACCATCAGGTTGTGTCATACACACATCCTCTTCGAGATTTCTATTCAGGAAAGCCGTTTTGACATCCATTTGCCAAATTTCATAGTTATGAAATGCAGCAATTTCAAGCATAATCCGGATGGATTTTATCATGGCAAACAGCAAAAAGGTTTTTTCATAATCAATATCATGAATTTGTTTGGAACCTTTGGCAACCAATCATGCCTTAAGACCCAGACTACTATTCACGTTAGTGAGAGAAAATGCTCTCTCTTCTCTCTAGGATTAGAAACCAGCCCTCTTTCCATATTTTCTTCTCCACCCTCATCCTCCATCCTCCACCTTTACCATTAAACTTCACCTGTCCCTCTAACCATTTCCTTAAGTTCTCTTTTCACATTTTCTTTCACAAACCTGCACTTTGTTTTTCTGTTTTTCTTAACCTTTTTGTTTGCTTTGTTTCAGTCATTCTTTGCTGTGTTTGGGGGTTGTTTTTGGGTTTAAATCGAGCTCCTTGGTTGTTTGCTCTCCTGTCTTCTCCTTTGCTTGTTGGTGGCTGTTGTGGTTGAGCTTGTTTTGTGTGGGCTGTTTCTTGGCTTGGCCGGATTGGGAAGAAGGTGGGTGGCTGCTGGAGTTGTTTTGTTTATTTTCGTTTTTTTGGAGTTGCTGTTTGGTGTTGAAGTGAGGTAGGAGTAAAAGGGCTGTTTGTGGTTCTTTTTTAACCGAAAATGTAGAGTGGGTTGGTGGTGTAGCCTGTTGATGCCAGATTCTTGTTGGTCTCCGGAGTGTGGGTGCTTCTTTGGCCGGAGCTTTGCTGTTTGGGCTGGAGTTGTCTGCCATTTTTTGTTGTTGTTCACATATTGAGTGAGATGGTTTGAATGCATCCAAGTGCTATCCGTTGGTTCTCTCTCATTGGCTCATTTGGATTTTTTTGATTTTTTTCTTACCCACATCTCTTTGGACTGGTTAATAGGCTGTTCCATAAGTTTTTAGCCACGTCACTTGTTTTTCATTGGTTCCCCTTTGATTTCCTTATCTCTTATCTATTTGACTTCAAATAATGACAACTCACCAACAAATCATCCATCTCTCCCCTCCACCTCATCAATCTCACGCTGACTCATCCTGCCACGTCCCCCAAGATGCCACGTCAGCCTGCCACGTCACCAGCCTTGCCACATCACAAAAAAACAATTTTTTCCCTCCACTTCCTAAACCTTCCCAAAGCCATACTTTGCCTCCCAATGGTCATTTTCTTGTGAATTCTTTGAATACAAGTGAGGCAAAGAGTTCTGGTGGGGTGTTTAAGAAGCAGCAAATTGTGGGTGGAAAAGAAATTGGTAAGGTTGGTGTGGAAATGTGTGATGGGAATGCGCTGGTTGATTCAAAGGTGCCTCCAATTATGATGCATGGTGAGAAAGCGGCGAGTGCAGTTGGGACTATGGGGGAAAAGGTGGATGGGGAATTGAACCCTGCTGGTATTGCATCCTGGAGAAAACTTTTTGTTTCGAAATCCAGTGCTCCCATGGAATATTTTGCTCCGGAAATCCTTGATGATGGCAGGAGGATAAGGGTTATACCTGCTAAAGAGGTGGCTGATTTGGGGAGGGACAAATGGGGAAATTGTCTCGTTGGTTTCTTCCTTGGTAGAAGGTTGCCATTCTCTCTTGTGAAGGGCTTTATCGATAGGAATTGGAAGTGCTTCGGAAAGGTTGGTGTTGTCTCAAATGGGGTTGGGGGCTTTATTCTGAAATTTGATAATGAGAGCTCCAGGGATGAGGCCTTGGAAGGGGGCCCTTGGCATATTGGGGGGCAGCCCCTTTTCCTCAAAAAAATGGCATCCGAATTTAAAAATGGCGGGTGAAGGCATTAGTAGTGTGCCGATTTGGGTCAAATTTAGTGGAGTTCCATTGGAGTTTTGGACTGCTAAAGGTTGAGCTATGTTGCGAGCGCTATTGGAAAACCTCTCTACATGGATAACATCACGGATGCGGGGGATAGGTTGGAGTGTGCAAGAGTTTGTGTTGAAATTGACACAGCTTCTTCATTCCCGAATTCAGTGGAACTAGGCCACCTGAATGGTGATTGTGTAAACATAGGGGTGGAGTATTCTTGGAAACTTAGGGCCTGCCCTTTGTGTAGAACTTTTGGGCATAATTTGAAAGAATGTCACTTGGCCGCTCGATTTGAGAAGGAAAGCACCGAGAACAAGAACTTGAATCTTACTCAAGAATGGCGAATGGTGACTAAGAGGAAGGAGAATGTGTCAAAGGACGTGGTTGTGCAAGTGGAGAACGTGGGCGAGAGCTCTAGCCGCAAAAAACAGCAGCCCATTAATGAGTCGAGAGTCACGGTTAGTAAAACAAAACCCTCCACTAATCAATTTGTGGTTCTTAGTTCGGGCAATAGGCTGGATAATGGGGAACTAGATGGCGAAGAGGGTAGTGAGAATGTCAAAGATAGGTTTGGAAAAGATAAGGATGAAATGAGTGGGGTAAATGTTCTAGCGGGGCTGATCTTAACAGGGGTAATAATCAAGGTGGGTGTGATGATTGGGATAAGTGTGTTAAGGGAAATGAATATGGGGTGGGTGTTCCTAACATAGAAGAGAGGAGATTTGAAGTAAGCAAAAGGTTGAATGCTCTGAGTGCTGGTGACAACGGCGGAGAAGTAACCCCACCTAGGGGTCCCTTGGTGGAAAACAATGAGGGGTGTGAAATGGGGTCTACTTTGCCGACTATTGTGAGATTCGGAAATTTGATTCGAGTAGATGAAAAGGAAGGTCTTAAGGAAGGGAACAGAAGTCATTTTAAGAGCCAAAGGAGGAGATTAGCCAAGAAGGAGAGAGAAGTTCCTAGCGCCCAGCCGTCCCATGATTAAGCTTGCTTCGTGGAATGTAAGGGGTCTTAATTCCCCTTTGAAACAAAAAAGAGGTTAGACATCTAATCTCTTCCAATAAAATTGGTATTTTGGAAACTAGAGTTCGTGACAATTTGGGGGGATGGGATGTTATCCATAACTATGTGTGCTGCCCTAATGGTAGAATTTGGGTTGCTTGGAATCCTAGTTTGGTGAGGTTCGAATCTTACAATCTATGGCTTCAAGCCATTCATGGTAAGGGTTGTTATTCTGGACTCTAATTACTTCTTTGTTTGCTCATTTGTCTATGGCTTCCAATGGTCCGCTAGAAAGGAAAGAATTATGGAGAGACTTGATGGGTAAAGCTCAAGATTTTGAGGAAATACCATGGGTGATTTCAATGCGATGAGATTTGGGCATGAAAAAATTGGGGGTTCCTATAGGTGGAGAAATTATGTTTCGGACTTGAATAATATGTGTAATGAGACTAGGCTTGAGGACCTTCGTTTTATGGGTAGCTTTTTCACTTGGAGTAATATGAGAGAGGGGGAGCATAGGATTACTACTAAGATTGATCGAGCTCTTGTGAATAAAAAGTGGGGCTGTGTGTTTGGTAATTCCATAGCCAATTTCCTCCCCCAAGCATTTCGGACCATTCTCCTTGTGTTTTTGTTGTGTGGGGGTTATGTCTTCACCAAGGAAAATAATCCATTTTCGGTTCTTCAACTTTTGGGCTCACCATTAAAATTTCATTAGCATTGTTAGTAAGGCTTGGGAAGAAGAAGTTAGGGGTACCCCTATGTATCAATTGGCCACTAAATTGAAGACAGTCACAGCAGCATTAAAAGTGTTTAACAAGAGGGAGTTTGGGAATATCTCAGCAAGAGTTATTGAAGCTAGAGAAAACCTTGTAAGGGTCCAGAATGCTCTTGCCACTAATCCTCTTGAAGAGAACCTTATTCTTGAGGAAAAAGCCAGAGCTTTTAATTTTAAATCTTTAAGTCGAGCTGAGGAGTCATTAGCTAGGCAAAAATCTAGAGTACAATGGCTTAGAGAGGGTGACCAGAGCAGAAGCTACTTCTTCAAGTGTGTGAATGGCCGCAAGAATAGAAATAGAATCACCAAGCTTAAGAGTGATAATGGCATGGTTTTTGAAGGCCCTTTGAGCATTAAGGAGGAAATTATCAGCCACTTTAAAAGAGTATTTGAGGAGCCAAGGGGTGTGAGGGACTACCGAGGCTTACAGGAACTTATTGAACCTTGCATCACTAGTGATATGGCTAATGGGATGATTACCGAAGTGATAGATGAGGAAATCAAGAACACTCTATTTTCTTTGGGCAATAACAAAGCTCCTGGACCAGATGGTTTTAATGACTATTTCTTCAAGAAAGCTTGGGATGTGGTGGGCGAAAATGTGACTATGGCTATTAAAGACTTCTTCAAAGAGGGCAAGCTTCTTAGGGAGGTAAATTGCACTTCAATTGCTCTTATTCCCAAGTGTGATAATGCTTCTTTGTGTAAGGACTATAGGCCCATTTCTTGCTGCAACATTATTTATAAATGTATCACCAAAATCATTGCGAATAGAAGTAAGAGCGCTTTACCTCTCTTCATTGATCCGACACAAGCAGTCTTTGTTGGTGATAGGAGAATAGGAGGTAATATCCTATTATGCCAAGAGTTGGTGCACAACTACAATCGAGCTTCGCCAAGGAGAAAAGGTGTGCCTTGAAAGTTGATTTAATGAAGGCTTATGACTCGGTTAATTGGGAGTTTCTCTTACAAGTCCTAAAGAACTTTGGATTCCCAAGTGTACTTGTCAATTGGATATCCAAATGCATCACTACTCCTAGGTTCTCGGTGGTCGTCAATGGGGAGCTAGTGGGTTTCTTTGGGAGCTCTAGAGGGCTGAGACAAGGGGATCCGTTATCCCCTTTACTTGTTTGTTATTGCTATGGAGGTTCTCTCGGGCTCTTGAATAGAGTGGCAGCTAATCCAAACTTTAGTTTTCATTGGAGATGCAAGAAAATGGGGCTGACTCATCTTTGTTTCGTGGACGATCTCATGCTTTTTTTGTAAAGCCGAAGGTACTTCTATCTCTCCTTAAGAATACCTTTAATTACCTTTGAAAGTTGGTCAGGATTGAGTGCTAATCCCGATAAGAGCAATATCTTCCTTTCTGGTGTGAATCACAATGAGAAGATGGAACTCTTAAGTTTGATAGGTTTTTCTGAGGCTACTCTACCCATAAAATACTTAGGTGTACCCCATTATTACCTCTAAGTTAACCTTTGGGGATTGCCAACCCTCTTGGATAAAATCTTGGCTCGGGTTACCACTTGGAGAAATAGGTTTTTATCCTATGCGGGGAGGATTATTTTGATTAAGTCGATTCTTTGGAGTATCCAGATTTATTGGTCGTCTCTGCTTATTCTTCCTTCCAAAAATCAGAAGGAAATTGATGCTAGGTTGAGAGCTTTTTTTTGGTCTGGAGTCGATATGAATAGGACACAAAGCAAGAATAGCTTGGGAGGAGGTTTGTGTACCCAAAAATGAGGGCGGGCTTGGGTTTATGAAATGTAAGGAATGGAACCCGCCGCTTCTTTAAGACATATTTGGAACCTGTGCAATCATAGAAACCATACTTTGTGGGTCTCTTGGGTCCGAATTCATCTTTTGAGGAATAAAAGCATTTGGGACATAAGCATTCCCCAAAATTGTACATGGTCATGGAGACATATCCTAAAAAATAGGGAAATGGCTAGAAGGAATATCAAATGTCGCTTTGGCAATGGTAACACCACCTCTCTTTGGTTTGACAACTGGCACCCGAACGGCCCCCTTGTTTCTGTCTATGGGGAAAGGATTATTTATGATGCAAGGATTGCTTAGGATGCAAAGGTGAGTTCTGTGATTGATGGATGCAACTGGAAGTGGCCAACTGCCAATTCTTGGGCTCTTATTAATATGAGGACTTCTGTGAATTTCACACCTTCCAATGTTGATGACAAGATTTGTTGGATACCCTCACCTTCGGGGGATTTCTCTACCAAATCGGCTTGGGAGGCTATTAGAGGAACAAGAGCAAAAGTTGAGTGGTGTGACTTGGTTTGGTTCTCAAAGGTTATCCCAAGATACTCTATGATCTTATGGATGGCTGTTAAGGAGAGATTACCTACAAAGGAAAGGTTGATGAGGTATGGGGCTATTACTAACGCTCATTGTTGCCTCTGTAACTCATCTATGGAATCTCTTGACCACTTATTTTTTGCATGCCCTTTTTCTAAGTCTATTTGGAGTAAGATCCTTATGCTTGCTAACCTTGGCTATGTGGTTAGACCCTAGCATGATTACATCCCCTATTTGGCAAGGAAATGGAAAGGTAAGAGCTTAAAATTCACTTTGGGTAGGCTTTGTTTAGGGGCTACAGTTTATTGGATTTGGAGGGAGCGAAATTCATGAATTTTTAGGGGAGACTATAAAGATTCCTTCACCATAATTGATGTTATCAAAAGTGTTGTGAGAGACAAAGCCATGGAACTTAGGAATATCAAAGTATCCTATAGCAATGGGAGGTTGGCGAATAATTGGGGCCTCCCCAGATCTATTTTCAAAGATGCTCCTCAAGTTCCCGACACCGTTTGAAGACTGGATTACGGAGGGTTATACATAATGGTTTTTGCTTGGTTGTGTTTCTATCATTTGTAACGAGTTTGATATCGTGGTTTTCTTTTAATGATCCTAAAATAGGGAGGTGTCCTATGGTAGGTGGAATTGTTGTTGTTCTCCTTGCTTTCTTCGTGGTTTTTTGGTTTAAGATTCACCCCAAGAGTGAATGGCCGTTTGTAGGATTGTTTCCTTTGATTCCTATTTTGGGGCATGTCCCAAAATAGGCTGGTCGCCCTTTATCAGGCCTTTGTACATTCTTCTCTTTTTTTAATAATATTACTTACTTAACAAAAAAAAAAAACCAATCATGCCTTTTATGTATGCATCTTGCCATCCATGTTATTCTTCTTCTTGAAGACCCATTTACACCATATCGGTTTTACCCCTTCAGGTGGATCCACCAGAGACCACACTTGGTTCTGGTACATGGAGTCCATCTCAGATTTTATGGCTTCAAGCCATTTAATGGAATCTGGATTCGATATAGCATCTTCGTAGGTTCTGGGTTCATTGTCTTAGTAGACTAGTACGTCACCAAGTTGAGTCACAAGATAACCGTATCTCTCGGGCTCACAATGTACTCTCCCAGATCTGCATAGCTCCTGTGCTACCCAAGATCGTTCACTTTGATCCACAAATTGTACCTCCTCACGACGTTCAACCACCTCCTGTGGCACATCTTCCCGTCCTTCGTCTAATGTTATCTTGTGGCACATCTTCCTGTCCTTTTTTCCCGTCTCGTCCTTCGTCTAATGTGATTATGGCTTTTAAAGACTTCTTCCAAGAGGGCAAGCTTCTCAGGGAGGTAAATTGTACTTCAATTGCTCTTATTCCCAAGTGTGATAATGCTTCTTTGTGTAAGGACTATCGGCCCATTTCTTGCTGCAACATAATTTATAAATGTATCACCAAGATCATTGCAAATAGAATTAAGAGTGATTTACCTCTCTTCATTGACCTGGCACAAGCCGCCTTTGTAGGTGATAGGAGAATAGGAGATAATATCCTCTTATGCCAAGAGTTGGTGCACAACTATAATCGAGCTACGGCCAAGGAAAAAAGGTGTGCCTTGAAAGTTGATTTAATGAAGGCTTATGATTCGGTTAATTGGGAGTTTCTCTTACAACTCCTAAAGAATTTTTGTTTCCCTAGTGTTCTTATCAATTGGATATCCAAATGCATCACTACTCCTAGGTTCTCGGTGGTTATCAATGGGGAGTTGGGTGGTTTCTTTGGGAGCTCTAGAGGGCTGGGACAAGGGGATCCCTTATCCCCTTACTTGTTTGTTATTGCTATGGAGGTTCTCTCGAGGCTCTTGAATAGAGTGGCGGCTAATCCGAGCTTTAGTTTTCATTGGAGATGCAAGAAAATGGGGCTGACTCATCTTTGTTTCGCGGACGATCTCATGCTTTTTTGTAAAGCCGAAGGTACTTCTCTGTCTCTCCTTAAGAATGCTTTAATTACTTTTGAAAGTTGGTCAGGATTGAGTGCAAATCCTGATAAGAGCAATATCTTCGTTTCTGGTGTGAATGACAATGAAAAGATGGAGCTCTTAAGTTTGATAGGATTTGCCGAGGGTAGTTTTCCCATTCAATACTTAGGTGTACCCCTTCTTACCTCTAAGCTTACCTTTAGAGATTGTCGACCTCTCTTGGATAAAATCTTGGCTCGGGTTGCCTCTTGGAGAAGTAGGTTTCTATCCTATGCGGGGAGGATTATTTTGATTAAATCCATTCTTTGGAGCGTGCAAATTTATTGGTCATCCCTCTTTACTCTTCCTTCCAAAATTCATAAGGAAATTGATGCTAGTTTGAGAGCTTTTCTTTGGTCTGGAGTTGATATGAATAGACACAAAGCTAGAAGAGCTTGGGAGGAGATATGTGTACCCAAAAATGAGGGCGGGCTTGGCTTTATGAAATCTAAGGAGTGGAACCTCGCAGCTTCTTTAAGACATATTTGGAACCTATGCAATCACAGAAACCATACTTTATGGGTCTCTTGGGTCCGAATTTATCTTTTGAGAAATCGAAGCATTTGGGACATATGCATTCCCCAAAATTGTACATGGTCATGGAGACATATCCTCCAAAATAGGGAAAGGGCTAGAAAGAATATCAAATATAACATTGGCAATGGTAACACCACCTCTCTTTGGTTTGATAACTGGCACTCGAACGGCCCCCTTGTTTGCACCTATGGGGAAAGGATAATTTATGATGCGGGGATCGCTAAGGATGCTAAAGTGAGTTCTGTGATTGATGGATGCAACTAGAAGTGGCCAACTGCCAATTCTTGGGCTCTTATTAACATGGGGAATTCTGTGAATTTCACTCCTTCTAATGTTGATGACAAGATTTGTTGGACACCCTCACCTTCGGGGGATTTCTCTACCAAATCATCTTGGGAGGCAATTAGAAGAAGGAGAGCAAAAGTTGAGTGTTGTGACTTGATGTGGTTCTCAAAGGCTATTCCAAGATACTCTATCCTCAAAAATAGGGAAAGGGCTAGAAAGAATATCAAATATAACATTGGCAATGGTAACATCACCTCTCTTTGGTTTGATAACTGGCACCCGAACGGCCCCCTTGTTTGCACCTATGGGGAAAGGATTATTTATGATGCGGGGATTGCTAAGGATGCTAAAGTGAGTTCTGTGATTGATGGATGCAACTGGAAGTGGCCAAGTGCCAATTCTTGGGCTCTTATTAACATGAGGTATTCTGTGAATTTCACTCCTTCTAATGTTGATGACAAGATTTGTTGGACACCCTCACCTTCGGGGGATTTCTCTACCAAATCATCTTGGGAGGCAATTAGAGGAAGGTGAGCAAAAGTTGAGTGGTGTGACTTGGTGTGGTTCTCAAAGGCTATTCCAAGATACTCTATAATCTTGTGGATGGCTATAAAGGAGAGATTACCTACAAAGGACAGGTTGATGAGGTATGGGGCTACTACTAATGCTAATTGTTGCTTTTGTAACTCATCCATGGAATCTCTTGACCACTTATTTTTTGCATGCCCTTTTTCTAAGTCTATTTGGAGCAAGATCCTTAGTCTTGTTGACCTTGGTTATGTGGTTAGAGCCTGGCATGATTACATCCCCCATTTGGCAAGGATATGGAAAGGTAAGAGTCTAAAATTCACTTTGGGTAGGCTCTGTTTAGGGGCTACGGTTTATTAGATTTGGAGGGAATGAAATTCGCGAAGTTTTAGGGGTGACCATAAGGATTCTTTCACCATAATCGATGCCATCAAAAGTGTTGTGAGAGATAAAGCTATGGACCTTAGGAATGTCACAGCATCCTACAGCAATAGGAAGTTGGCGAATGATTAGGGCCTCCCTAGATCTATTTTCAAAGACGTTTCTCAAGTTCTCAACACCATTTGAAGATTGGATTACAGAGGGTTACGCAGAAGGGTTTTTGCTTGGTTGTTTTGTCTCATTGGTAAAGGGTTTGATTTCGTGTTTTTCTTTTAGTGATCCTAACCTAGGGAGGTGTCCTATGGTAGGTGGGATTTTTGGTGTTCCCTTTGCTTTCTTCTTGGTGTTTATCTCCCTTTGTGGTTTTAGATAAACCCCCTAGAGCGGATGGCTGTTTGTAGGCTTGTTTCTTTTTGTTTCCTATTTTGGGGCATGTCCCAAAATAGGCTAGTATCTTTTATTAGGCCTTTGTACATTCTTCTGTTTTTTTTAATATGATTACTTACTTATCAAAAAAAAAAAAAAAAGAATTCACTGAGTTCTAATTTTCACCCATTAGCCCTTCTTAGAAAAAAAAAAAAAAAAAAATATACATTTGTAGGATTTCAGGCCTAGCTTGTTCGAAGTCAATTTCTTGACATAAGCTTCACAACCCCAAATCCTTAGATAAGATAAGTTGGGCTTTCGCCTACTCCATAGTTCATATGGAGTCTTATCTACAAACTTTGATGGCACACAGTTCAATACGTGAGTTGCAGTCTCTAGGGTATAATTCTAGAATGATACAGGTAGATCACTAAAACTTATCATGGACCTAACTATGTCAAGTAAGGTTTTATTTCTCCTCTCAAACACTCCATTATGTTGGGGTGTGTATGAAGGAGTGAATTGTGATACTATCCCACATTCCTTCAGGTATTCAGAAAACCCTGAGCTTAAGTATTCACCTCCTCGATCAGACCAAAGAGCTTTAATACTTTTGCTCAACATATTTTGTACTTCATGCTTGAATTCTTTGAAATTATCAAAGGCTTCAGATTTATGTCTCATAAGATAGACATAACCATATTTACTGAAATCATAAGTAAATGTGATGAAGTATGAATATCCACCTCTGGCTTCAATTGTTAGTGGACCACATACATCACTATAGATGATGCTTAACAGTTCAGTAGCCCTTTCAGTTTGTCTTGTGAAAAGAGACTGGGTCATCTTCCCTAAAAGGCATGACTCACATATCTTGAATGACTAAAAGTCAAAAGGGTCCAAAACTCCATCCCTTTGAAGTTTTGCAATGCGAGTCTGATTAACATGACCCAATCTACAATGCCAAAGGTATGTCTGGTTTCCATCGCTATGTTTAGCTCTCTTGGTTTCAACATTGTGAATATCCTTATTGTTTAAATCAAGAACATATAACCCGTTATATAACCTTGCAATTCCAAATAGAATACCATTCAAACTAAAGGACAACAATCCATTAGAAATCTCAAAATGATACCTTACATTATCCAAAGTGGATACTGAAATAATATTTCTAGAAATAGAAGGCATGTAATAACAGTTATGTAGTTCCAACAACAAGCGCGTAGGCAAAAATAAATAGTAAGTTCCTATAGCCAATGCAACCACATGTGCTCCATTTCCAACTCGTAGGTCTACCTCTCCCTTGGCAAGCGCTCTGCTCTACCTTAGTCCCTACACATCTGTAAAAATATGAGTACCACATCCTGTGTCAATGACCCAAGATGTTGAGGGAGAGAAGTTAATCTCAATCATGAACATACCTGAAGTCGAAGCCTCTGACTTCTTCTTGCTGGCGAGGAAAGCCTTGCAGTGCTTCCTCTAGTGGCCAAGCTTGCCACAATAGAAGCAAATTACTTTCCCGCCGTTCCCAACAGCATTCTCAGGCTTAAGAGAATCCTATTGTTTGGGCTTATGCTTGGGTTTGGCCTTGGCCTTTCCCTTGCCTTTTACCCTTTCCTTTACTAGCAGCAACCAGTAAAACAAGCTTGGACCTTTTCATGTCCTGCTCTGCAGTCCTCAGCATGTTCAGAAGCTTTGATAGGGATTTCACCATTGTGTTCATGTTGAAGTTCATTATGAACGGTGCAAAAGAATCAAGTAAGGACTGCAAAATTAAATCCACTTGTAATTCTGCATCCAACTCAAAACTCAAAGTCTCAAGCCCCTCCATGTTCTCAATCATTTTGAGCACATGAGGGCCAACTTCGGCTCCCTCAATCATGTGACTCCTAAACAACGCACTCGACACCTTGTACCTCTCATGTCGAGCATTTCCTTTGAAAAGCTCCTTAAAGTATAGAATAATGGCAACAGCAACCATATTCTCATGCTGCTTTTGCAGCTCAAGTTTCATCGATGCAAACATAAGGCATTGAACGCCATCAGCATCATCAAGGAACTTTTGATAAGTATCCTTTACTTCCTGAGTGGCATCAAGATCAGGCTCAGCCATATATGGCTTATCAAGGATATACAATTTCTTTTCAGACTTCAATATAATCCGAAGATTTTGATACCAGTCTAAGAAATTGGATCCATTCAGCCTAGTCTCTTTCTCGATCATCGGTCGCAGGTTCATAATGCTCATTTTGGTGAATCTACAATTGCAGAAAAGTAAAAGTCATTATAATGTTCATTATTGTTTAGTATGGTCTTTTATTAAAACGCTTCGACTATTTTCCTCAAGTCAATGGCCTTCACTATTAACTCGAGAAAGCCCATTGGCCTTCCTAGTGGACTAAGATCCCATCTAGCTTAGTTCAAACGGTCTTAGTGCATACGATTTGAGTTGTCTAATCTAATGGCTCTTATGTGTACGATCTGAGAGTTCTGATGCACGCGAACTTACAGCTCTGGTGATAGCGATCTGAACGGTCTGAGTATGCGATTTGAGAGATCTGATGTGTGCGATCTAAGAGCCCTGATGAGCGCGATATGAGAGATCTGACCGCGCAATCGGGGAGCTCTCATGCGTACAATCTGAGAGAGCTAACAACACGATTCGAGAGATCTAATTGCAGGATCTAAAAGCTCTTATGCGTAACATCTAAGAGATCTGATATACGCGATGTGAGAACTCGGATGGGTGAAATCTAAGCAGTCTAACCACATGATTTGAGAGCAGTGATGCGTACAATCTTAGAGATATGATGCGTGTGTTATGAGAGCACTGATGCGTGGGATATGATGGCACTAATGCGTCCGATCTAAGAGATCTTATCGCGTGATTTGAGGGCTATGATGTGTACGATGTGAGAGATATCTTACCACACGATCTGAGAGTCCTGATGCCTATGATCTGATAGATCTTATCGCACAATTTGAGAGATCTGGTTGCGTGATCTGGGAGTTCTGATGCTTGTGGTCATAGAAACTGGATGTACACAATCTGAGAGCTCTGATGCGCGTGATCTGTGAGCTCTAATGCACATGATCTGCGAGATCTTGTCGCGCGATCTGAGAGCTCTAATGCGTACGATCTAATCAATTTGACCACACGTTCTAAGAGTTCTAGTCGTGCGATCTAAGAGCTATGACGTGTACAATCTGAGAGATCTAACCACATGATCTTAGAGATCTGGCCGCGTGATCTAAGAGCTTTTAGGCAAACTATTTGAATGATCTGACCACACTATCTAACAGATTGGGCCACGTAATCTGAGAGCTTTGATTCGCACAAACTAAGAGATTTGATAAATGTGAGCTGAGCGATCGACCGCGCAATCAGACAGATATTGCATCGCGATCTGAGAGATTTGGCCACACAATCAAAGAGATTTGGCCGTATGATCTGAGAACCTGATGCGCGTCATCTAAGAACTCTATTGCGTGCGATTTGAGAGCTCTGATGCATACGATCTCGGAGATCTGACTACGCGATCTGAGAGCTCTGATGCAAGCGATATGAGCTATCTGACTGCAAGATCTGAAAGATCTAGCCACACGATCTGAGAGTTCTTATGCATACGATCTAAGAGATTTCACCGCACGATCCCAGTTATTTAGCCACATAATCTTTGAGCTCTTTTGCGTACGATCTTAGAGATCTGGGCGCGATAAGGGCTCTGATGCATTCGATCTTGGAGACCTAGACACACGATCTAAGAGATTTGACTGCGTGATATGAGATATCTGATGCACGCGATCTGAGCTATTTGAACGCGCGGTTTAAGAGATCTAGCCGCGCGATATGAGACCTCTTATACGTACAATCTTGGAGATCTTACTACACTATCTAAGAGATTTGATGTCCACGATTCGAGAGCTCCGATAAGGCGATTTGAGCGGTATGTCTGAGCGATTTGAGATATCTGGACACGCGATCAAAGAGCTCTTATGCACGCGATCTGACTACGTGATCTAAGATATCTGGCCTCGCAATCACAAAAATCGGATATGCGTGATCCAAGTGATCATACCGTGTGATCTAAGAGCTCTAATGCGTACGATCTTAGAGATCTAGCCGCACGATCTGATTGATTAGACTACACGATCTAAGAGCTCTGATGCGTACGATCTTAGAGATTTGGCCGCACGATTTGTCTGTACCATCTGAGAGCTCTTATGCGTACGATGTTAGAGATCTTACCGAATGATTTGAGGATCTGATGTGCGCAATCTAAGTGCTCTAATGGGCGCCATCTAAGTGGTTTGACCGCGCGATTTGAGATATCTGGACATGCAATCTGAGGCCTCTTATGCACGCGATCTAAGCGATCTGACCGTGGGATCTGAGATATCTGGCTACGCAATCAAAGAAATCTAACCACACTATCAGAGAGAATTAACCGTGTGATCTGAGTGATCTTGCCACGCAATCTAAGAGTTATAATGCATACGATATTAGAGATCTGGTCGCGCGATTTGAGAGATCTGACAGCACGATCTGAGAGATCTAATACGGGCGCTCTGAGAGATCTGGCCACATGATCTGAGTGCTCTTACGCACACGATCTGATGCAAACGATTAGGGAGATCAAGCCGTACGATTTAAGAGATCTTATGTGCATAATCTGAGAGCTCTGATGTGCGTGATTTGAGAGATCTGATGCACATGATCTGAAGGCTTTGATGCGCGCAATCTGAGAGATTTGATGCATGCAATCTGAGCGATTGATTGCGCGATCATAGATATCATGCCGCGTGATTTAAGAGCTTTGATGCTTGCATTCTGAGAGGTTTGCCCGAATGATCTAGGAGATCTGATCATGCGATCTATGAGCAGTGATCACGTGACCTGAGGTACTTGATCGCACGATTTAAGAAATCTGGCCATGCGATCGGGGTGTTCTTATACGTACGATAAGAGAGATTTAATGGCATGATTCGAGACATCTAGTCACGTGATCTGAGGGCTCTTCTGGGTACGATCTGAGAGCTCTGTTACACATAATCTGAGAGCTCTATTGCACGCGATCTAAAAGCTCTGACGGGCGTGACCTGAGTGGTCTGACCACGCAATTTGAGATATCTTAACATGCGATCTGAGGGCTCTTATGCACGTGATCTAAGCGATCTGACCGTGGGATCTGAGATATTTGGCCACACGATCAAAGAAATCTAACCGTACGATCAGAGAGCATTGACCGCGCGATCTATGAGATCTGATACGCGCGATCTGAGTGATCTTACCACGCAATCTAAGAGTTATAATGCATACAATCTTAGAGATCTGGTCGCGCGATCTGAGAGATCTGACAGCACGATCTAAGAGATCTAATACGGGCGATCTGAGAGATCTGGTCACGATCTGGGTGCTCTTACGCACATGATCTGATGCAAACAATCAGGGAGATCTAATCGTACAATTTGAGAGATCTTATGCATGTAATCTGAGAGCTTTGATGTGCATGATTTGAGAAATCTGATGCACATGATCTGGAGGCTTTGATGTGCGCGATCTGAGAGATCTGATGCATGCAATCTGAGCGATTGATTGCGCGATCATAGATATCATGCCACGTGATTTTAGAGCTTTGATGCTTACGATCTAAGAGGTTTGCCCGCATGATCTAAGAGATCTAATCATGCAATCTATGAGCACTGATCAGGTGACCTGAGGTACTTGATCACGCGATTTAAGAAATGTGGCCATGCGATCGGGGAGCTCTTATGAGTACGATCAGAGAGATTAAACGGCATGATTCGAGACATCTAGTCACGCGATCTGAGGGCTCTTATAGGTATGATCTGAGAGCTCTGTTGCATATAATCTAAGAGCTCTATTACACGCGATCTTAGAACTCTGATGGGCGTGATCTGAGTGGTCTGACTATGCGATTTGAGAGCTCTGATGCAAACGAAATGAGAGATTTCACCGTTGTATCTGAGAGATCTGGTCGTGTGAGTTGAGAGAATTGATGCATGTAATTTGAGCCATCTAACCGCGAGATCTAAGAGATCTGGTCGCTCGATCGGAGAGCTCTTATGTGTACGATTGGGCCGATCTGACGGCACGATTAAACAGATCTTGTCGCGTGCGATCTAAGAGCTCTTACGGGTACGATTTAAGTGATCTGATTCGCACGATCTAAGAGCTCTAATCCCACGCGATCTGAGAGCTCTGATGGGCGCGATCTGAGCTATTTAACCTCGTGATATGATAGATCTAGCCACACGATCTCAGAGCTCTTACGCAAATGATATGATAAAAACTGTCAAAGATATCTGACCGCAGAATCTAAGAAGTCTGATAGCACGATCTGAGAGATTTGAGAGCTTTGATGTACCGATTTGAATGCTCTGATGAATGCAATCTAAGAGATTTAATGCGCACGATTTGAGCAATCTGATTACGCGATCATAAATATCTTGCCGCATGATATGAGAGCTCTAATGTGTACGATCTAAGAGATCTGCCCGCACGATCTAAGAGATTTGACCATGTGATCTAAGATCACTAATGCACGCAATTTGAGCTATTTGACCGCGCGATCTGAGCTATCTGATGGAGGGATCTAAAAGCTCTCGCTGCGCGATCGGAGAGCTCTTATGCGTACGATCGATTAAATCTGACGGTACAATTTGAGAGATCTAGTCACACGATCTGAGAGCTCTTATAGGTACGATTTGAGAGATTTGAGGCATTCGATTTGAGAGAACTTTTGCTCGCGATCTGAGAAATCTGATAGGCACGATCTAAGCGGTCTGATCGCATGATTTGAGACCTCTGATACGAACGATATAAGAGCTCTGATTGCTCTATCTACGAGATCTAGCCACGCGGTCTGAGAGCACTAATGCTTGCGATCTGAGCTATCTGACCACGCGATCTGAGAGAGACCACGAGATTTGAGAGATCTTATCGTGCAATCTGAGCTATCTTATGCATGATCTAGGAGATTTGGCTACGCGATCTGGCAGTTTTTATACACGTGATTTGAGAGATCTGGCGCGTGCGATCTAACCGCGCGATATTAGATATTTAGCAGCGTGATCTTAGGGTTCTGATGAATAAGATCTAAGAGATCCAACCGCACAATAAAAAAGATCTGGCCATGCCATCTAAGCTACGTGACCACTTGATCTGAGAGATTTGGCCGCATGATTTGAGATCTTTGATGCGCGCGATCTGAGAGACCTGATGTACTCCATCCGAGTAATTTGACCGCGTGATCTAATAGATTTGGCTACACGATTTGAGAGCTCTAATGTTTACAATCTAAGAAACCTAGCTGTACGGTATGAGAACTTGATGCGAACGATCTAAGAGTTCTGATGTGTACGATCTTAAGGATCTGACCATGTAATCTAAGAGTTTAGAAGCATACGATCTAAGAGATATGGTCGCGCAATATGAGAGCTCTGATGCATGTGATCTTAGAGCTCTGATGTGTGTGATCTTAGAGATTTGATGCACGTGATCCAAGAGCTCTGATGCGCACGATTGTGAGCTTTAATGCGCGCGATCTGAGAGCTCTGATGTGTACGATTTGATAAATCTAACCGCACATTCTAAGAGATCTGGTTGTGTGATCTAAGAGCTATAATGCGTACGATCTAAGAGATCTAACCACACGATCTGAGAGCTTTGGCCATGCGATCTGAGAGCTTTGATGCACGCGATCAAAGAGATTTGGCCGCACGATCTAAGAACTCTCATACAGATGATTTGAGAGATCTAGCTGTGCGATCTAAGAGCTTTTATGCGTACGATCCGATAGACCTAATCGCACGATCTCATAGATCAAGTCATGTGATCTAACAACTCTGATGTGCACGATCTAGTTTATCAGAATGCATGATTTGAGAGCTTTGATGTGCGCGATCTGAGCAACTCCGATCGCAATATGTGCATGTCAGCTTTGGTGCAATGACAGGCTGTACCGCTCAAAGCTCGATGCATACGATCAGAGAGATATGACCACACGATCTGAGAGACCTATATGGACGATCTTAGACCTCTAATGCACGTGATCTATGAGCTCTATCGCGTACGATCTGAGAGATCTGACTACCCAATCTGATACCTCTAATGCGCGCGATCTATCATATCTAACCGCGCGATCTGAGAAATCTGGTCGTATGATTTGAGAGCTATTATGCATACAATCTGAGAGATCTAATGCGTACGATATGAGAGATTTGACTACTCTATCTAAGAGATCTTTTTAATGTGCATGATCTCAACTATTTAATGTTGCAACTAGTAGATTTGGCCGCTCGATCTAAGAGCTCTTATACGCGGTATTTGATAGATCTAATGCGTGCGATTTGACCAATCTAATAGCACGATATGAGATATCGGGCCACGGGATCTTAGAGATTCTAATGAATAGGATCTAAGGGATCTGACCGCACAATCTGAGAGATCTTGTCACCCATCTAAGCTATCTAACCACGCGATTTGAGAGATCTGTCGACGCCATCTAAGAGCTATTGTGCCTATGATTTGAGAGATCTAGCCACACGATCTGACAGATTAGGCCACGCGATTTGAAAACTGTGATACACGCGATTTGATAGATATGATGTGCACTATCTAAGCAATTTGATCGCACGATCTGGTTGACCTGGTCGAACGATCTGAGAGCTCGATGCGTACGATCTGAGAGATCTGACCACGATGTAAGAGATGTGGCTATGTGATCTGAGAGCTCTAATGCGCAAGATCTGAGAAAACTGATGGCGCGATCTGAGAGTCCTGATGCGTTCGATCTGAGAGATTTGACCACACGATCTAAGAGATCTAGTCGCACCGTTTGAAAGATCTGATGCGTGTGATCTTAAAGAATGGATGCGCGTAATCCGATCCTTTGATGCGCACGATCTGTGAGCTCTAATGTTTGCAAACAGCAAGATCTTGTCGCGCGATCTGAAAGCTCTAATGTGTATGGTCTGATTAATCTAACCCTGCGTTTTAAGAGATCTGGCTATGCGATCTAAGAGCTTTGATGCATGCGATCAAAAAGATCTAGCCGAACGATCTGAGGGATCTGACTGTGCAATTTGATAGATCAGGGCATGCAATCGGAGAGCTCTAATGCGTGCGATCTAACATATCTGAACACGCGATCATAGAGCTAAAATGCGTGCAATCTGAGAGATCTTATGCACTCGATCTAAGAGATCTGGCCGCGATCTGAGGATTCTAGCCGCCGGTTCTTAGAGCTCTAATTGGTACGATCTTAGAGATCTGACCACGTGATCTAAGAGATTTGAGCGCATGATCAAAGAGCTCTAATGCGTATGATCTTATAGATTTGGCTGCACGATTTGAGAGATCTGGCCACGTGATCTGAGAGCTGTGATGCACGCGATTTGCAAAATTTGATGTGCGTAATCTAAGAAATCTGATACGCGCGATCTGAGAAATCTGATGCGCGCAATTTGAGCTATTTGAAGACGCGATTTTAGAGATCTGGCTGAGCGATCTGATGCAAACGATCAGATCTAAGGGATTTGACCGTGCGATCATAGATATCTTGTCGCATAATTTGAGAGCCTGACGATGCCGCGAGAGATTTGCTTACACGATCTGAGAGATTTGACCGTGCGATCTAAGAGCACTGATGCACGCGATCTGAGCTATCTGACCGTACGATCTCGGAGATATGACAATGAGATACAAGAAATTTTACAACACGATCGAAGAGCTCTTATGGATACAATCTAAGAGATCTGATGTGCGTGATATGAGAGCTTTGATGCGCACGATCTAAGCGATGCGATTGTACGATTTCAGAGCTTTGATGCACACGATATGAGAGATTTGACCATTCTATCTAAGAGATCTAACTGCACGATCTAAGAGATTTGGCAACTCGATCTAAGAGCTTTGATGTGCACAATCTGAGAGCTCAATCTGATCGCCTGATCTGAGAGTCCTGATGCATACGATCTGAGAGATCTGAAAGATGTGATCGTACGATCGAAGAGATCTAGCCGCACAATTTGAGAGCTCTGATACGTGTGATCTTTGAGATTTGATGGACACGATTCGAGAGCTCGGATGCGCGCAATCTATATCTCTAATGCATGTAATCTGAATGATCTTGTTGCGCGATCTGAAAGTTCTTGATGCGTACGATCTGGCCACGAAGTCGAAGAGATCTAGCCGTACGATCTAAGAGCTATGATACGTACGATCTAAGAGATCTGACCGTACGATCGGAGAGCTCTGATGCGCTCAGTCTGAGTGTTTTGAATCATACGATCAAAGAGATCTAACCGTACGATCTGGGAGACTCGATGTGCATGATCTGAGACCTTTAATATGCGCAATCTAAGAGCTCTGATGCATGCGATGTGAGAGATCGGACTGTGCAATCTAAGCTATCTGACCATATAATTTGAGTCATCTTGCCATGAGATCTAAAAGATTTGGCCGCACGAACTGAGAGCTTTTATGCGTATGATTTATGTGATTTGATTACACGATTCGAAGGATATGGCTACACGATTTAAGAGCTCTAATGTGTACAATATAAGGATCTGACCGCTCTATCTAAGACATCTGGCTGCGCAATCTAAGAGCTCTGATGCGTACGATCTTAGAGATATAGTCGCGCAATCTAAGAGATCTGACTGCACGATCTAAGAGATATAATGTGCGCGCTTTGAGAGATTTGATGTAAGTGATCTAAGGGATCGGACCACACGATTTGAGAGGTCGAAAGCGACGATCGAGCTCGATGTGTACAATCAGAGAGATTTGACTGTACGATCTGAGAGACCTTATGCGCGTGATCTGACAGATCTGACCGCGCGATCTAAGAGTCCTGATGTATACGATATGAGAGATCTAACCCCCCTATAAGAGAGATATGACCGCCCAATCTGAGTGCTCTAATGCATAAGATCTTAAATATTTGATTGCGCGATCTAAGAAATCTGACCGTGCTATCTAAGAAATCTGACCGCGCGATCTGAGAGAGCTGATGCGCCCGATCTGAACAGCTGGTGTGCCCGATCTGAGCTCTTTGATCGCGTAATCAGAGGTATCTGGCTGTGCGATCTATGATCTTTTATGCGTATGATGTTAGAGATCTGACTTCGCGATCTAAGAGCTCTAATGCATAAGATTTGGGAGCTCTGATGTGCGTAATCTAAGAGATTTGGGCGCACAACCTAAGAGCTCTAATGCGTACGATATGAGAGATCTACCCTCATAGCTCGAATCAAGAGATTTCGGGGCGCACAACCCAAGAGCTCTAATGCGCATTTATAGAGAGATCGACCCCTCCCCTCTATCTCGTAGATCAGCCTGCAGGCATCTGAAAGCTCTAATGTGTACAATCTTAGAGATCTGGCCACGTTATCTAAGAGATCTGACTGCATGATTTGAAAGGTTTGATACGCGCAATATGAGTTGTTTGAACACGCAATTTGAGAGATATGGCTGTGCGATCTATGAGCTTTTATGCGTACGATCTTAGAGATCTTACCTTATGATCTAAGAGATTTGGTGCACACGATCTAAGAGCTTTGATGGGCACGATCTGACGGTCCGACCGCTTAATTTGAGAGATTTGGCCATGCGATATAAGAACTCTTATGCGTACGATTTAAATGATTTAACCGTACGATCTGAGATATCTGGCCAGAAGATCTAAGAAATTTGAGCATACGATCTGACAGGTCTGGCCGCACGATATGAGAGATTTGATACACGCGATCTAAGTGATCTAACTGCACGATATCATATATCTATCCGCGCGATCCTAGAGCTTTGACGAATACGATCTAAGAGATCTAACCACACGATCTGAGAGATTTGGCAGCGCGATCTGAGAGCTTTTATGCGTACGATCTAAGAGATTTGGGCATGCGATCTGAGATCTCTGATGTGCGCGATGTAAGCTATCTAACAATGCGGTTTAAAAGATCTGACCACGAGATCTGAGAGATTTTGCCATGCGATCGGAGACCTCTTATGCATACGATCGAAGAGTTCTGATGGCACGATCCACGAGATCTAGTCGCATGATCTAAGAGCTCTTTTGCATACGATCCAAAAGATACGGTGCACGCGATCTGAGATCTATGATGCACGCAATCAAAGAGGCCTGATATGTGCAATCTGAAATCTCTGATGCGTACGATATAAGAGATTTGATCGCCCTATTTGAGAGATCTGGTCGCACAATTTGAGACCTATGATGCGTGCGATCTAAGAGATCTAATGTGCACGATCTAAGAGATCTGATGTGCATGATCTAAGCTATCTAACGCGCGATCTAATAGTTCTGGCCACACGATCTTAAAGCTCTTACGCGTGCGATCTAAAAGATTTGATGTGTGCAATCTGAGCCATATGATAGTGGGAGATAAGATATCTAGTCGCGTGATCTTACAGCTTTTATGAATATGATTTGAGATATCTGACCCCACAATCTAAGAGATCTGGCCTCGCCATCTAATCTATTTGACCATGTGATCTAACAGATCTGGCCACGCGATCTGAGAGCTCTTTATGCATACGATCTGGGAGATCTAGCTGCATGATCTGACAGATCCGCCTGCTGAGAGCTGATGTGCGTGATCTGATGCGCCCATCCTGAGACCGATATTCCCGATCTGAGAAAACTGACCACGCGATCTGAGAGATTTGGCCATATGATCTAAGAGCTCTGATGCGTACGATCTAAGAGATCTGACTACACGATCTAAGAGCATTGATGCGTGTGATTTGAGAGCTCCGATGCGCGTCATCTAAGAGAGCTGGGCACAGATATGAGAGCTATAATGTGTACGATATGAGAGATCTGACCGGTCTATCTGAGAGATCTAGCCACGCGATCTGAGAGCCCTAATGTGTATGGTTTTAGAGATCTGGTCGCGCGATCTAAGAGATCTAATGCACGCAATCTAAGCTATGTGACCGTGCAATCTGAGAGATTTCATGTGTACGATGTTAAAGATCTTACTGCATAATCTGAGAGATCTGATGCATGTGATCTGAGAGCTTTGATGGGCACGATCTCAGTGATCCAACCGCGCAATTTGAGAGATTTGGCAATGCGATCTGAGAGCTCTTATTCACACGATCTAAGTGATCTGACCGCATGATTTGAGATATCTGGCCTCGCGATCTAAGAAATCTGATTACACGATCTAAGAGATTTGGTCGCGCGATCTGAGAGATATGATGCGCACGATCTGAGAGCTCTGATGCATACGATCTAAAAGATTTGGCTACGCGAAATGAGAAATCGAGCTGTTCAATTTTAGAAATCTGGTCGCGTGATATGAGAGCTATGATGCTCACAATCTGAGAGATTTGATGCGTGCAATCTAAGTTATTCGACCGCGCGATATGAGAGATCTAGTCGCACGATATGAGAGTTCTTACACGTAAGATCTAATGCAAACGATCAGAGAGATCTAACCGTATGATCTGAGAGATCTGATGCGCGTAATCTGAGAGCTCTAGTGCACGCGATCTAATGCACGCTATCTAACTGATGTGACCGCGCCATCATAGATATCTTTCCATGTGATTTTAGAGCTCTGATGTTCAAGATTTGAGTGATTTGTTCACACGATCTGAGAGATCTACCCGTATGATCTGAGAGCACTGATGCACACGATTTGAGCTATTTGATCGTGAGATTTGAGAGATCTGGTCCCAAGACTAGAGAGCTTTTATGCATACGATCTTAGAGATCTGATGGCACGATTCGAGAGATCTAATTGCGCGATCTGAGAGCTCTTATGCATACAATCTGAGGGATCTGATGCGCGCGATCTAAGAGATCTGATATGCGCGACCTAAGTGATCTGACCACTTGATCTGAGAGCTCTGATGTGTACGATATGAGAGATTTGACCGCTCGATCTAAGTGATCTGTCGCATGATCTGAGGGCTCTAATGTGTACAATTTGAGAGATTTAACCGTACGACGAGTAATTTTGTTGCCTTTTCCCTCTCTTCTTGAATGACGAGTTCATCAAAGGGATCCTCTTGCAACTTTTTTTGGCACAAAGTAAGGTCATCCCTTGCCTTCTTTACTCTCTCAGAAATGTTCCAAAATTCCTTGACATTCAACTCCCGAAGACCTACTTTTAGAGCTTTGAGTTTAGAGATGAGCCTAAACATAGGATTGCCATCCACATCCATTTTCCAAACATTTTCTACCAAAGGGAGAAAGGCTTCATGCTCCGCCCAACAATTAAAGAATTTAAAGAGGGTTTTCCTACCTTGGAAGGGCACCCCACAATCAAGCACCATAGGGCTATGGTCTGACATACCTGGAGGAAGGAAGGTAGCATAAGAAGAGGGAAAACCCAAACCTCATTTCTCATTAGCCAAGACCCTGTCAAGTTTACGCCAAATTCTTCCATTAGCATCTCCCTTGTTGTTTCAAGTGAAGTAGTCCCCAACATAACGTATATCATCAATTTCAGCCATTTTACACAAATCGTAAAAATCCCCAGACTAAGACTTCCAAGATGAAAATCCATCCATTTTTTCCCCTACATGCCTTATGGCATTAAAGCCCCCCATAATAACCCAACACTCTTGGCCAAACACTCCCACCTTATGCTCAAGATCTTTCCAAAGCTTTTCTCTCTCTCTCTCTCTCTCTCTGTGACTATTTAAACCATACACAAACAAGCAAATGAAATTACTACCCATTTTAGGCACTACAACTCTACAATGGATAGCTTGCACTAAACTCCCCAACACTTGGGCCTTCACAGCCTCACCATCCCAAACCACCAAAATCCTACCTCCGTCACACTCCAAGTAGTTATCTACTAAAGACTACTTACTAAGCATAATAGATTTCACCCTATCCTTATTGCTTTCCTTAACCCTAATCTCCAATCAAATTGATTAAAGGGAAGTTGTGCGAACCCCCCATCCTTGCATTGCTGGATTTTAATCAAGTGTTCGAAGTTGAGTGTGATGCGAGTGGTGTTGGTATTGAAGCAGTCCTTAATCAAAATGGTCTATTGCATACTTTTTTTTTTATAAGTAAGTAATCATATTAAGAAAACAGAACAATGTACAAAGGCCTAATAAAAGGCGACCAGCCTATTTTGGGACATGCCCCGAAAATAGGAAACAAAAGAAACAAGCCTACAAACAGCCATCCGCTCTAGGGGCTTATCAAAAACCACAAAGGGAGATAAACACCAAGAAGAAAGTAAAGAGAACAACAAAAGTCCCACCTACCATAGGACACCTCCCTTGTAATGCCTCGCTTGAGGTACGTATTTAAGATTTGCTGTATTACTTAAAAGTTCATTGATTTAGTTTCAATTGAGTTTGTATGTTGTATTGGTTAAGTATTTGCTTTGAAATTGGTTGAGATTTGGTGAATTTTGGAAATCCAATCTTCGCCGGGGTGAAGGAGAATCTTCACCGCGGCGATGAGGTGCTGCACCCACGGGTAGGCTCTGCCCTATTTCGCCGGGGCGACGGAAAGTTCTTCGCCGCGGCGACGAGCCATTTGAAAAGTTTCTTGAGTTTTCTAGAGAATTCTTCTTTTGGGGCATAATGACCATTCTACCCCTAATTAGTAGAAAAAGTGGGGAGTAAAATGTAAGGAAATTAAGTAGAGAATGTGTTGGTAATAAGGGTGTTTTTGCAAAGAATCAAAAGTTATGGATGGAATTTCCAAGGAAGAGCAAGGGCAAAATGGGAAATGATGCTTATAATATGAGTTAAAAAGAGTTAAAGTGTAGAGAAACCTTTTGTTCATCCATTTTCGACAGCCATAACCATTCTCTAACTTCTCTCAATTTTTCATCCAATCTTTCAAGATTTCCAAGGACTTTTTGAGTAGATTTTGAATCTAAAGCATCCTAAGGTAAGGATTCTTACTTTAGATGAGAGTTTTAGTATGTTTTGGTTAAAGCTTATATTATTTTTGTTTAAAGTTGTAGAGAGAAATCAAGCTACTAAAGGAAAGGAAAAGTGTTAGAGAAGCTTTTTCCCTCACAAGGTAAGTAAATCCAACCAAGTTAAGTTTTGAATAAGCTTTGAGTAAGAATTTATTTTAACTATGTATGTATATATTATACCTACTGAAAATTGAGATGAGATGTGTGCTTAGTCCTAGTAGTTGGGTATGATTAAATTTGAGAAGTGTTTTTTATGTGTGATAGGAAAAGGAGTTTGAGATGAAGTTTGAGGGATGTTGTGTAAACCTTTTTGGAAGTGCTTTTCTTGACAGGGATTATGAGTATTTGAGGGAGTTTTTCCCCCATTTTGGATGGCTGGAGAATGAAGTATAGTAGTAATTTTAGTAGAGTGTTTTTATGCACATGAGTTGCTTGATGAAATGCCTAGGTGAAATCTGCCCTGTCACTGCTGTAACTTTCTAAGTAATTTTTGGGCATCTTACGGATTGAACTGGGCTGAGACCAAAACATCAAAGTTGTAGCCCTGTGTTTAGGCTTTAAAACAAGACCAAAACCGTAGCAATCCAATATGTATAACGCAAGTTATGCCCTTTTTAGTGCAGACTGTGCAGAATAACTGTTTTGAGGAAATCTTGCATTTGGCATTTCATAAGTGCATTAGTGAGCATGAGTTTAAGAGTGGAGAATGAGTAATGGGTAGAGTTTCCTGCATGTACGCCGCATTGAGAGAGCGGCATGAGTAAGAGAGAAAAAAAAAAAGTGGTGTAGCCCGTGAGAGTGCATGCGGATGAGGGCTATACCCGAGTACCCGAGAGAGAGATTATACACTCACACGGCCAAGGGTTCCGAATCCATGCATAACCGAGTCCGATCGGCTAAGATGAGTAGAAGTCACGTAGAGTGGGAGCGAGTCCCGGCCGTGCCTCCGGTAAGATGAGGCCGTGACTACTAACGAGAGTTAGTAAAAAGGAGTTATGAGAAAGAGAAAGTAGTGAGAAGTATAAAGAGAGAGTAAATGAGAACTGTAAGGAAAGAATTAGAGAGAAATAGTTACGGGGATAGATGTGTAGAGGATTTACTTACTGAGCATTAGTTGTGCTCACCCCGTTGTTTTTCATGTTTTGCAGGATCCAGGTGAGGTCACGGTCGGATGGGCGTCGGCAAGCGGAGGGAAATGACTACACTGTCCACTCTGTTTTGATGTTTTGTACATGACACAACTTTTTGTATTTACAGGATGTATATATTTAATAAAAAGAAAAATTTGGGCCCAACCTTTTTATGTTATTTTATATGTATTTTATTATGTACATGCTTTATGAGTATTTGAGTAGAAAGAGGCTATTACATCCCTAGGTTAGGATCATTAAAACAAAAACAAAAAATCAAACGCTTTACCAAGCAAGAAGCTTAATTAGTGCATACACATTTACCATACAAAAAATCAAACGCTTTACCATACACATTTTCATCTCATCATCCACATCATAACACAATTTCATCTATTCAAAACCAAGTACCCGTGCATCAAGTAAGGATAGCAAGGTATATCTCCTTGAAAGTGCATCGGCTACCACATTGTTTATTCCTTGCTTGTAGTTCGAAACAAAGGAGAAAGATTGAAGGAACTCAACCCATTCGACATGTCTAGGATTGAGCTTGTGTTGGCCATCGATGAACTTCAATGCTTGGTGATCAGAATGGAGTACAAACTGCCTTGGATGTAGATAATGGCTCCAATGGTCTAAGCTCTTACTATTGTATACTTTAGTAAGAAGCTTAATTAGTCAAGGAAGAAGTACAACGCCTATGATAAGGGTCTAGCCACATAGCCAAGGTCAGCAAGCATAAGGATCTTACTCCAGATAGACTTAGAAAATGGAATGCAAAAAATAAGTGGTCAAGAGATTCCATAGATGAGTTACAAAGGCAACAAAGAGTGTTAGTAGTAGCCCCATACCTCATCAACCTTTCCTTTGTAGGTTATATCTCCTTAATAGCCACCCATAAGATCATAGAGTATCTTGGGATAGCCGTTGAGAACCACACCAAGTCACACCACTCAACTTTTGCTCTTCTTCCTCTAATAGCGTCCCAAGCCGATTTGGTAGAGAAATCCCCCGAAGGTGAGCGTATCCAACAAATCTTGTCGTCAACATTGGAAGGTGTGAAATTCACAGAGTTCCTCATATTAATAAGAGCCCAAGAATTGGCACTTGGCCACTTCCAATTGCATCCATCAATACCAGAACTCACCTTAGCATCCTTAGCAATCCCTACATCATAAATAATCCTTTCCCCATAGACGCAAACAAGGAGGCCTTTCGGGTGCCAGTTATCAAACCAAAGAGAGGTGGTGTTACCATTGCCAATGCAACATTTGATATTCTTTCTAGCCATTTCCCTATGTTTTAGGATATGTCTCCATGACCATGTAATATTTTGGGGAATGCTGATGTCCCAAATGCTTCTATTTCTCAAAAGATGAATTCGGACCCAAGAGAACCAAAAAGTATGGTTTCTATGATTGCATAGGTTCCAAATATGTCTTAAAGAAGCGGCAATGTTCCATTCCTTACATTTCATAAACCCAAGCCCGCCCTCATTTTTGGGTACACATAACTCCTCCCAAGCTATTCTAGCTTTGTGTCTATTCATATCAACTCCGGACCAATGAAAAGCTCTCAACCTAGCATTGATTTCCTTCTGAATTTTGGCAGGAACAATAAAGAGAGACGACCAATAAATCTGGATACTCCAAAGAATCGACTTAATCAAAATAATCCTCCCCGCATAGGATAAAAACCTACCTCTCCAAGAGGTAACCCGAGCCAAGATTTTATCCAAGAGAGGTTGGCAATCCCCAAAGGTTAACTTAGAGGTAATAAGGGGTACACCTAAGTATTTTATGGGTAGAGTAGCCTCGGAAAAACCTATCAAACTTAAGAGTTCCATCTTCTCATTGTCGTTCACACCAAAAAGAAGATATTGCTCTTATCCGGATTAGCACTCAATCCTGACCAACTTTCAAAGGTAATTAAAGCATTCTTAAGG
This sequence comes from Pistacia integerrima, assembly GCA_026225825.1. NCBI lineage: Eukaryota > Viridiplantae > Streptophyta > Magnoliopsida > Sapindales > Anacardiaceae > Pistacia > Pistacia integerrima. The sequence continues at coordinate 17,371,742 of CM047737.1, read as the reverse complement.
AGAGATAGAGAAGTACCTTCGGCTTTACAAAAAAGCATGAGATCGTCCGTGAAACAAAGATGAGTCAGCCCCATTTTCTTGCATCTCCAATTAAAACTAAAGTTCGAATTAGCCGCCACTCTATTCAAGAGCCTAGAGAGAACCTCCATAGCAATAACAAACAAGTAAGGGGATAACGGATCTCCTTGTCTCAGCCCTCTAGAGCTCCCAAAGAAACCCACCAGCTCCCCATTGATGACCACCGAGAACCTATGAGTAGTGATGCATTGGGATATCCAATTGACAAGTACACTCGGGAATCCAAAATTCTTAAGGACTTGTAAGAGAAACTCCCAATTAACCGAGTCATAAGCCTTCATTAAATCAAATTTCAAATCACACCTTTTCTCCTTGGCCGAAGCTCGATTGTAGTTGTGCACCAGTTCTTGGCATAATAGGATATTATCTCCTATTCTCCTATCACCAACAAAGGCTGCTTGTGCCGGGTCAATGAAGAGAGGTAAAGCACTCTTAATTCTATTCGCAATGATTTTGGTGATACATTTATAAATAATGTTAGAGCAAGAAATGGGCCTGTAGTCCTTACACAAAGAAGCATTATCACACTTGGGAATAAGAGCAATTGAAGTACAATTTACCTCCCTAATAAGCTTGCCCTCTTTGAAGAAGTCTTTAATAGCCATAGTCACATCTTTGCCCACCACATCCCAAGCTTTCTTGAAGAAATAGGCACCAAAACCATCTGGTCCAGGAGCTTTGTTATTGCCCAAAGAAAACAGAGTGTTCTTGATTTCCTCATCCATCACTTCGGCAGTCATCCTATTAGCCATATCATTAGTGATGCAAGGTTCAATAAGTTCCTGTAAACCTCGGTAGTCCCTCGCACCCCTCGGCTCCTCAAACACTCTTTTAAAGTGGCTAACAATTTCCTCCTTAATGCTCAAAGGGTCTTCAAAAACCATGCTGTTATCACTCTTAAGCTTGGTGATTCTATTTATATTCTTTCGGCCATTCACACATTTGAAGAAGTAGCTTGTGTTCTGGTCACCCTCTCTAAGCCATTGCACTCTAGATTTTTGTCTAGCTAATGACTCCTCATCTCGACTTAAAGATTTAAAATTAAAAGCTTTGGCTTTTTCCTCAAGAATAAGGTTCTCTTCAAGAGGATTAGAGGCAAGAGCATGCTGGACCCTAACGAGGTTTTCTCTAGCTTCAATAACTCTTGCCGAGATATTCCCAAACTCCCTTTTGTTAAACACTTTTAATGCTTCTTTGACTCTCTTCAATTTAATGACCAATTGATACATAGGGGTACCCCTAACTTCTTCTTCCCAAGCCTTACTATGAATGCTAATGAAATTTTCAGGTGAGCCCAAAAGTTGAAGAACCAAAATGGGATTTTTCTACGTGAAGACATAACCCCACACTCAACAATACAAGGAGAATGGTCTGAAATGCTTGGGGGGAGGAAATTGGCTATGGAATTACCAAACACACAGCCCTAGTTTTCATTCACAAGAGCTCGATCAATCTTAGTAGTAATCCTATGCGCCCCTTCTCTCATATTAGTGAGGTTTGAAATCATACAATCTACGAATCAAGCCATCCATGGTAAGGTTGTTATTTTGGAGTCTAATTACTCCTTTGTTTGCTCATTTGTCTATGGCTCTAATGGTCCGCTGGAAAGGAAAGAATTATGGAGAGACTTAATGGGTAAAGCTCAAGATTTTGAGGAAATACCATGGGTGATTATAGGTGATTTTAATGCGATGAGATTTGGGCATGGGAAAATAGGGAGTTCTTATAGGTGGAGAAATTACGTTTCGGACTTGAATAATATGTGTAATGAGACTAGGCTTGAGGACCTCCGGTTTATGGGTAAGTTTTTCACTTGGAGTAATATGAGAGAAGGAGAACATAGGATTACCACTAAGATTGATCGAGCTCTTGTGAATGAAAAGTGGGACAGTGTGTTTGGTAATTCCATAGCCAATTTCCTTCCCCCGAGCATCTCGGATCATTCTTCTTGTATTGTTGAATGTGGGGTTATGTCTTCTTTTAGGAAAATCCCATTTCGGTTCTTCAACTTTTGGGCTCACCATGAAAGTTTCATTAGCATTGTTAGTAAGGCTTGGGAAGAAGATGTTAGGGGTACCCCTATGTATCAATTGGTTACTAAACTGAAGAGAGTCAACGAAGCATTAAAAGTGTTTAACAAGAGGGAGTGTGGGAATATCTCGGCAAGAGTTATTGAAGCCACTAATCCTCTTGAAGAGAACCTTATTCTTGAGGAAAAAGCAAAAGCCTTCAATTTTAATTCTTTAATTCGAGCTGAGGAGTCTTTAGCTAGGCAAAAATCTAGAGTGCAATGGCTTAGAGAGGGTGACTAGAACACAAGCTATTTCCTCAAGTGTGTGAATGACAGAAAGAATAGAAATAGAATCACCAAGCTTAAGTGTGATAACGGCATGGTTATTGACGACCCTTTGAGCATTAAGGAGGAAATTGTTAGCCACTTTAAAAGAGTTTTTGAAGAGCCGAGGGGTGTGAGAGACTTCTGGGGTTTAGAGGAAATTATTGAACCCTGCATCACTAGTGATATGGCTAATGGGATGATTGTCGAAGTGTCGGATGAGGAAATCAAGAGCACTCTGTTTTCGTTGGGCAAAAACAAAGCTCCTGGACCAGATGGTTTTGGTGCTTATTTCTTCAAGAAAGCTTGGGATGTGGTGGGAAAAGATGTGATTATGGCTTTTAAAGACTTCTTCCAAGAAGGCAAGCTTCTTAGGGAGGTAAATTGTACTTCAATTGCTCTTATTCCCAAGTGTGATAATGCTTCTTTTTGTAAGGACTATAGGACCATTTCTTGCTGCAACATTATTTATAAATGTATCACCAAGATCATTTCAAATAGAATTAAGAGTGCTTTACCTCTCTTCATTGACCCGGCACAAGCAGCCTTTGTAAGTGATAGGAGAATATGGGAGTTTCTCTTACAAGTCCTAAAGAATTTTGGTTTCCCTAGTGTTCTTATCAACTGGATATCCAAATGCATCACTACTCCTAGGTTCTTGGTGGTTATCAATGGGGAGTTGCTCGGTTTCTTTGGGAGCTCTAGAGGGCTAAGACAAGGGGATCCCTTATCCCCTTACTTATTTGTTATTGCTATGGAGGTTCTCTCTCAGCTCTTGAATAGAGTGGCGGCTTATCCGAACTTTAGTTTTCATTGGAGATGCAAGAAAATGGGGCTGACTCATCTTTGTTTCGCGGACGATCTCATGCTTTTTCGTAAAGCCGAAGGTACTTCTCTGTCTCTCCTTAAGAATGCTTTAATTACTTTTGAAAGTTGGTCAGGATTGAGTGCAAATCCCGATAAGAGCAATATCTTCCTTTCTGGTGTGAGTGACAATGAAAAGATGGAGCTCTTAAGTTTGATAGGATTTGCCGAGGGTAGTTTTCCCATCAAATACTTAGGTGTACCCCTTATTACCTCTAAGCTTACCTTTGGAGATTGTCGACCTCTCTTGGATAAAATCTTGGCTCGGGTTGCCTCTTGGAGAAGTAGGTTTCTATCCCATGCGGGGAGGATTATTTTGATTAAATCCATTCTTTGGAGTGTGCAAATTTATTGGCCGTCCCTCTTTACTCTTCCTTCCAAAATTCATAACGAAATTGATGCTAGTTTCAGAGTTTTTCTTTGGTCCGGAGTTGATATGAATAGACACAAAGCTAGAATAGCTTGGGAGGAGGTATGTGTACCCAAAAATGAGGGCGGGCTTGGGTTTATGAAATCTAAAGAGTGGAACCTCGCAGCTTCTTTAAGACATATTTGGAACCTATGCAATCATAGAAACCATACTTTATGGGTCTCTTGGGTCCGAATTTATCTTTTGAGAAATCGAAACATTTGGGACATATGCATTCCCCAAAATTGTACATGGTCATGGAGACATATCCTCAAAAATAGGGAAAGGGCTAGAAAGAATATCAAATATAACATTGGCAATGGCAACACCACCTCTCTTTGGTTTGATAACTGGCACCCGAACGGCCCCCTTGTTTGCACCTATGGGAAAGGATTATTTATGATGCGGGGATTGCTAAGGATGCTAAAGTGAGTTCTGTGATTGATGGATGCAACTGGAAGTGGCCAACTGCCAATTCTTGGGCTCTTATTAACATGAGGAACTCTGTAAATTTCACTCCTTCTAATGTTGATGACAAGATTTGATGGATACCCTCACCTTCAGGAGGATTTCTCTACCAAATCGGCTTAGGAGGCAATTAGAGGAGGGAGAGCAAAAGTTGAGTGGTGTGACTTGGTGTGGTTCTCAAAGGCTATTCCAAGATACTCTATGATCTTATGGATGGCTATAAAGGAGAGATTACCTACAAAGGACAGGTTAATGAGGTATGGGGCTACTACTAATGCTCATTTTTACTTTTGTAACTCATCCATGGAATCTCTTGACCAACTTATTTTTTGCATGCCCTTTTTCCAAGTCTATTTGGAGCAAGATCCTTAGTCTTGTTGACCTTGGTTATGTGGTTAGACCCTGGCATGATTACATCCCCCATTTAGCAAGGATACTGAAAGGTAGGAGTCTAAAATTCACTTTGGGTAGGCTTTGTTTAGGGGCTACGGTTTATTGGATTTGGAGGGAACGAAATTCGCGAAGTTTTAGGGGTGACCATAAGGATTCTTTCACCATAATTGATGCTATCAAAAGTGTTGTGAGAGATAAAGCTATGGACCTTAGGAATGTCATAGCATCCTACAACAATAGGAAGTTGGCGAATGATTGGGGGCTCCCTAGATCTATTTTCAAAGACGTTTCTCAAGTTCTCAACACTGTTTGATGATTGGATTACAGAGGGTTACGCAGAAGGGTTTTTGCTTGGTTGTTTTGTCTCATTGGTAAAGAGTTTGATTTCGTGTTTTTCTTTTAATGATCCTAACCTAGGGATGTGTCCTATGGTAGGTGGGATTTTTGGTGTTCTCTTTTCTTTCTTCTTGGTGTTTATCTCCCTTTGTGGTTTTAGATAAACCCCTAGAGCGGATGGCTGTCTGTAGACTTGTTTCTTTTGTTTCCTATTTTCGGGGCATGTCCCAAAATAGGCTGGTCGCCTTTTATTAGGCCTTTGTACATTGTTCTGTTTTCTTTAATATGATTACTTACTTATCAAAAAAAAAAAATGTTCTTGACAGCCATCTAATGATGCTCAACTGGATCTGATTTATATCTACTACAAATGCTTAATGTACATGAGACATCAATCCGAGTACACAACATAGCATACCTGATGGATCCAATTTTTGATGCACATGGGATCCTCTTCATCCCGTCTCTCTCTTATGTTTTAGGACACATATCCTTAGAGAGATAGATACCATGTGACATTGGAAGAAATCCCTTCTTGGATTCTTCCATACTGAATCTCTTCAGTACCTTGTCAATGTATGTACTCTGATTTAGGCCAAGTAACCTACGTAATCTATCACTATAGATCTTTATTCCAAGGATGTAGGCTGCTTCTCCTAAGTCCTTGATGGAGAAGCACTTGGATAACCAAGTCTTTACCGACTGCAAGTTCGGTATATCATTCTCGATGAAAAGTATGTCATCGACATACAACACTAGGAATGCCATTGCACTCCCACTGGCTTTCTTGTAAACACAGGGATCATCTTCGTTCATGATGAAACTGAATTCTTTTACGGCTTTATCAAAATGAATGTTCTAGCTCCTTGAAGCTTGCTTGAGTCCAGAAATGGACTTTTGTAACTTGCATAACTTATCAGCTTGCCCACAAGAATGAAACCATCGGGTTGTGTCATATACACATCCTCCTTAAGGTTTCCGTTTAGGGAAGTTGTTTTGACATGCATTTGCCAAATGTCATAGTCATGATATGCAACAATTGTAAGCATAATCCGGATGGATTTAATCATGGCAACTAGCGAAAAGGTTTCTTTACAGTCAATACCATGAATTTGTCTCAAACCTTTGGCAACCAATCGTGCCTTATATGTATGCACGTTGCCATCCATGTTAATCTTCTTCTCGAAGACCCATTTACACCCTATGGGTTTTACCCCTTCAGGTGGATCCACTTGTAATGACTTCTTTCTACGAGTATACTTTAGAACATATATAATAAAAACATACATACTTAGCATATGAAAAATAGTTGGGCCAAAATTTTTTCTTTACTTATAAAATCTAATTCTTTACATATACAAAAATAACAAGTACAAGACTTGCAACAGTGGACAGTAATGCCAATTCTCTCCGCTTGTCGACTTCCTTCCGACCGCTGCTCCCCTATTTCCTACAAAAACATGGAAAAAAAACGGGGTGAGCACAAAAATGCTCAGTAAGTAAATCCCTTATCTCTTCTCCTTCTTTGGTTCTTTCCATACTTAATTCTCTTTTTTCTTTCTTTCGTTCTTAGTTCTTTCTCCTTTCTTTCACTGTTTCTAATCCTTACTGTTCTTTCTTTCTTCCTAGTTCTCGCTGTTCTTTCTTTCTTCCTATTCTTTCTATTCTTTCTAACCATGATGGAATACATGGTAATATGCATGTGCAATAATGCATAAAAATGCATTTTCTTTCTTCTTTCTTCTTTCTATTTCTTTTCTTTTCTTTTCTTTGCTTGTTCAAGCTTTCTCATTCTTTCTTATTCTTCTTCTTTCTTTTCTTGTTCTTTACTCTTGCTTATTCTTTCTTTTCTTATTCCTGCCGATCAGACTCAGTTGATGCATGGATTTGAAACCTTGGCCGTGTGAGTGAGTACTGTCCTCATCTACATGCACTCTTGCGGACCGTACAAATTCTTTCTTTCTTCTTAGGCCACTCAATTAAAGTGGCGTGCATGTAGGAATTCTTCTTGGTACAACCCTCATCCTCATACACTCTTACGGGTCGTACAATTCTTCTTCTTCTTATGCCACTCAATTAAGGTGGCGTGTATGTGGGAACTTTTTCTTAGCACTCACGGTTCCCCATCGCAACAATCTATTATTTTCTCTTCTTTAACACTTTTTCTTTCTTTAATTCTTTAGTGTTTTTTCTTTCTTTCTCTTCATTCTTAGAATGTTTTAGTCTTAAAATTCTTTATTCCTTCTTAAGTTACTACACATATACAAATATATGCATATGGATGACACATACTTAGAATTCTTACTTAAATGTACTCATGACATGCAATTATGCAATGTTGCATAAAATTAAGGTTTCTACTCCTACTCATGCTTCTCTTAGGCATTTCATCAAACAATAAATATGCATATACAAACCCTACTTTAACTATAATTCTATTTGTTTCTTAAACCATCCAAAATGAGAGAAAACTCCCATGTATCATCACAATCCCTACACGGCAAAACACTCCCAAAAATTTTCTTAAACTCTTCCAATTTCAACCGAATTTTAACCCATCATCATACAATCAAAAACACTTCTCATACTCAAAGATATCCAACAACAAGCATAAATAATCATCAATCTCATCTCAATTTCTCAACAATCATAACATATACATGCTTAAAGAAATCTCGACTCAATTGATTTCTTAACCTTAACTTGAGTTGGAGTTTGAGTGGAATTTACTTACCTTATACTTGAGTGGTCTCCACTAAAGCTCTCTACTCTTGTTGGATTCAAACCTTCTCTTAACCCTAAGCATAAACTTAATAAGAATTCAACTTTTACATAAATAAATCTTATATATAGAGCAAGTATTTTTACCTCTTGTTGCCTAGGATCAAAACCTTATTAAAATCTACTCAAAAGCCCTCAAAATTCCATAGAAAATTGAGTGAAAATTTGAGAGAAAATGGAGAAGGAAAGTGGCGGTGGAAGGAGAGAAATAAGGGTTTCAAACCCTTAATATCTTATTTTATAAACATACTTTCCCATTTTGCCTTTACACTTTCTTAGAAATTCCATCTATGTCCCTTAGTCAATTACCATAATGCCCTCATTTTTATTGCATTTTACATGAAATTCTCTCTCTTTTCACTCCCCACTTTTTCAACTAATTTTGAGTGAAAAGACCATTTTACCCTTAATGCAAGTTTTAAGGCATTTTCTTCATATTCTCTTAAAATAACTTTAACAAAAAATCAACTAAGGGTTTTAAAAACATAAATTAAATTACGTACCTCCGTGTGGGCGTTACACCACTAGAGACCACAATTGGTTCTGGTACATGGAGTCCATCTCAGATTTCATGGCTTTAAGCCATTTAACAGAATCTGGATCCAATATAGCGTCTTCGTAGGTTCAGGGTTCATTGTCTTGGTAGACCAGTATATCACGATGTTGAGTCACAAGATAACCATATCTCTCGGGCTCATGACATACTCTCCCAAATCTGCGTAGCTCCTTTTCTACCTGAGATGGTTCACTGTGATCCACAAAATGTGGAATAACCTCCTCATGATGTTCAACCACTTCTTGTGGCACATCTTCCCGTCCTTCGTCTAATGTATTTTGTGGTTCTAGAACTTCATCGAGTTCTACTTTTCTCCCACTAGTACTTCTTAGAAAAAATTCATTTTCTAAGAAGACACAAGTTCTATACTCTTACCGTATTATTGGTGTCCTTGGTCAAAATAATACTAGGGCTACAGACATTTCTAGAAGGGCCGCCATATGTGATCATAGGGTTCTCACTATCAAGATTTGAAACACTTGATCTCTCGCCATGGTTTTACCATCCTAAGGACATATATCAATACATGCAACTATGATTTACATGATATAGTAGATAATGCCTTTTATTGATTAATAAACATCATTAGAATGAGTCAATTCCATAATAATTGATTGGCTCCAGGGCACCTACTCCAACAATCTCCTACTTGCACTATAGCCAATTATTCATGTATTTAACATCGAATGACCCAAGTGCCCATCATGTTTCTGCTGCAATAGAAACTTCAACAGTGGGTTAGTAAGTATTCTGCAAATTTGCACATTCTCTTTCTGATCAATCTTGTAGATCAGATTGAATCAACTAAGTAAGTGTTTGGATTACTGGTGAGACCGTGATTCCTCAGCCACAACAATGGCTCCATTGTTATCGCAGTAGAACTTTATTGGATCAGCAATGCTTGGAACCACATCAAGTTCAGTAATGAACTTTTTGATCCAAACCTCCTACACGGCTACATTAAATAATTCGATATACTTAGCATCATTTGTATAATCCGCTGTAGTACTCTGATTCGAGCCCTTTCAGCTCACTACAGATCTTATTGAGACAAAATTTCAAGCGAAAATCATCTTTCCCTGTTTGGAAAATACAATCACTGTATCTTATTACAGTGAGCTCATCTTTGCCTCCATGATCCAAGAACATACTCTTAGTCCTTTTCAGGTATTTAAGGATGTTCATTGACACTAATTCATTGTCACTCACTTGGCTATGATTGATGTCTTCTATAAGTGCTGAATGCACATAAGAGATCAATCCGAGCACATATAGTCACATTGCTCCCTTGGATCCGATTAATATCTTCTGTAAGTGCTTAGTGCACATGAGATATCAGTTTGAGTATACAGCATAATATCGCTCAGTTGGATCCGATTGATATCCACTACAAGTGCTTAATGCACATGAGACATCAATCCAAGCATATAACATGACATTGCTCACTTGAATCCAATTGATATCCACTACAAGTGCTTGATGCACATGAGACATCGATCTGAGCATACAACATTGTAAGTAATTGATCTGCCATACGCAGCGGAAATAAAAATTCAATCGGTAAATCAATTACCTTTCTTTGCCTAGATCCGAGTATAGATTATACTTTTTACATGTTTATAAACTATATATAAAGTAAATCCATTCAAGGATTAGAATACTTACGTACATTTGGAGGCTCCTTCGAATATCTCCGATTTTGGACATGAACACTGTCCACTGGTTACTATTCATGATTACTGTTCACTATTATTGTTCATGGGTGCTGTTCACTGTCTATTGTTCACGTGATTCTTCACCAATCAATCCAAAGTAGGATCACACTCATGGAAGTCCACACGAAAATAATCCGCAGAACCCTTACTTATTTGTTATTGCTATGGAGGTTCTCTCTCGGCTCCTGAATAGAGTGGCGGCTAATCCGAACTTTAGTTTTCATTGGAGATGCAAGAAAATGGGGCTAACTCATCTTTGTTTCACGGACGATCTCATGCTTTTTTGTAAAGCCAAAGGTACTTCTCTGTCTCTCCTTAAGAATGCTTTAATTACTTTTGAAAGTTGGTCCGGATTGAGTGCAAATCCCGATAAGAGCAATATCTTCCTTTTTGGTGTGAGTGACAATGAAAAGATGGAGCTCTTAAGTTTGATAGGATTTGCCGAGGGTAGTTTTCCCATCAAATACTTAGGTGTACCCCTTATTACCTCTAAGCTTACCTTTGGAGATTGTCGACCTCTCTTGGATAAAATCTTGGCTCGGGTTGCCTCTTGGAGAAGTAGGTTTCTATCCTATGCTGGGAGGATTATTTGGACTAAATCCATTCTTTGGAGTGTGCAAATTTATTGGTCATCCCTCTTTACTCTTCCTTCCAAAATTCATAAGGAAATTGATGCTAGTTTGAGAGCTTTTCTTTGGTCCGCAGTTGATATGAATAGACATAGAGCTAGAATAGCTTGGGAGGAGGTATGTGTACCCAAAAATGAGGGCAGGCTTGGGTTTATGAAATCTAAGGAGTGGAACCTCGCAGCTTCTTTAAGACATATTTGGAACCTATGCAATCACAGAAACCATACTTTATGGGTCTCTTGGGTCCGAATTTATCTTTTGAGAAATCGAAGCATTTGGGACATATGCATTCCCCAAAATTGTACATGGTCATGGAGACATATCCTCAAAAATAGGGAAAGGGCTAGAAAGAATATCAAATATAACATTGGCAATGGTAACATCACCTCTCTTTGGTTTGATAACTGGCACCCGAACGGCCCCCTTGTTTGCACCTATGGGGAAAGGATTATTTATGATGCGGGGATTGCTAAGGATGCTAAAGTGAGTTCTGTGATTGATGGATGCAACTGGAAGTGGCCAAGTGCCAATTCTTGGGCTCTTATTAACATGAGGAATTCTGTGAATTTCACTCCTTCTAATGTTGATGACAAGATTTGTTGGACACCCTCACCTTCGGGGGATTTCTCTACCAAATCATCTTGGGAGGCAATTAGAGGAAGGTGAGCAAAAGTTGAGTGGTGTGACTTGGTGTGGTTCTCAAAGGCTATTCCAAGATACTCTATAATCTTGTGGATGGCTATAAAGGAGAGATTACCTACAAAGGACAGGTTGATGAGGTATGGGGCTACTACTAATGCTAATTGTTGCTTTTGTAACTCATCCATGGAATCTCTTGACCACTTTTTTTTTGCATGCCCTTTTTCTAAGTCTATTTGGAGCAAGATCCTTAGTCTTGTTGACCTTGGTTATGTGGTTAGACCCTGGCATGATTACATCCCCCATTTGGCAAGGATATGGAAAGGTAAGAGTCTAAAATTCACTTTGGGTAGGCTTTGTTTAGGGGCTACGGTTTATTGGATTTGGAGGGAATGAAATTCGCGAAGTTTTAGGGGTGACCATAAGGATTCTTTCACCATAATTGATGCTATCAAAAGTGTTGTGAGAGATAAAGCTATGGACCTTAGGAATGTCATAGCATCCTACAACAATAGGAAGTTGGCGAATGATTGGGGGCTCCCTAGATCTATTTTCAAAGACGTTTCTCAAGTTCTCAACACTGTTTGATGATTGGATTACAGAGGGTTACGCAGAAGGGTTTTTGCTTGGTTGTTTTGTCTCATTGGTAAAGAGTTTGATTTCGTGTTTTTCTTTTAATGATCCTAACCTAGGGATGTGTCCTATGGTAGGTGGGATTTTTGGTGTTCTCTTTTCTTTCTTCTTGGTGTTTATCTCCCTTTGTGGTTTTAGATAAACCCCTAGAGCGGATGGCTGTCTGTAGACTTGTCTCTTTTGTTTCCTATTTTCGGGGCATGTCCCAAAATAGGCTGGTCGCCTTTTATTAGGCCTTTGTACATTCTTCTATTTTTTTTTTTTTTTAATACGATTACTTACTTATCAAAAAAAAAAAAAAAAAAAAAAAAGTTTTCTTCTTGAAAGAGAGAGAGGTAGGATGGCTAGGGTTTTAATTGAATGAAATAATTCCATTATGTTTAAATTTTAAGTTGCACTTGTATAGTACAACAATTAAAACCCTATTCCACTTAGGAATAGCCATGAGTTCCAACCCTAGTTCACCATTGCAACCAAACACATCCTTTATGGTATTTTATTTAATTAATTATCATAACTAAAATCAATTAATATATAATAATATATTAGCATCCAATTAATAATAACAATTCATTTAAATATATGCATAGATATATTTAAATATATGATGCGTTGTAACTATAACATGCAAATATAGCAAGTGCACTAGTCGTACAAAGTAATAAAGTGATGAGTGAGTATCGTTCCCACGAGGATTGATTGCTAAGCACTGAATTTCTTATTTGTTTTCAAGTTGGAGAAACCGAAAATTGTTTGGATTTATGGGAGAAATTAAACTTAACTGAAAGCAAAATTTACTAAGTGTAAAAACAACTAAATTATGAAAGAAAGATTTAAATAAAGAGTAATATCAAATAAAGCAAACGGTTAGGGTTTTGACTTTATTAGGATCCTATGGATTAATTCTACAATTTATGCTACTTTTACACTCATATGCACGGATTTTAAATCGAATTCCCTAAGTTGTAAAACATACCTTCTCAGGCTATGAATTCCTACTTTTCCCTATTAAACCTCTGCACCCAACAAATTGAAGATTAACAAATACAAGTTCATTGTTTCTCAAATCTATCTCTAGCATTCAAAATAACAATGGTGATCATCTAAGAAACTCAACATGATTCATTTCTCAATCTTATCATGTTTAACAAGTAAAATCAATAAAAATCGGAACAATCACACAATATGTGCAATAGAATATAAAAGCAACAATAATCAATTGATTAATCTATAGAAATCCAAATTACATCAAAACCTTAACCCAAAATCGGTTAGTTCATAACTAAATTAACACAAATAGCAAGAAAAACAGCAAACACAGTAGTCAATATATTGAAATAAAGAGAAAAGAGTAGAATCTCCCCTAGTTGAAGAATCTACAAGATTAAAGCTCAAATCTTCTCTCCAAATGTAAAAGCTACTCTAAACCAAACGAAAACTAGACGAAACCCTACCAAAATGGCAAGGTTTTTCTTATATAGTTCGCCCCAAAACCTAAAACCTTTCCTAAAATAAAATTGCGCGTTTTGGAGAAAACAAAATTTCGCAGACTTCGCCGCGGTGAAGAAAGAATTTGGCCGCGGTGACGAACTAAAGTAAATCTCGTGCCTAGCTTCTTTCGCCGCGGCAAACCTTTTTGGAAAATTTTGAATTTACAGAATTTCCCTTCGCTTGCTTCCTTGCTTGAATCTTCAATCTTCGATGCTTTCCCATGGGAGCAAACTTCATAGTGCTTCAACTCTGCTTCAGAACTTTCCCAAATTCTGAGATTCGCTTGCTTCTAGGTCCAAAAACTCCAATTCGCTCATTATTTGCTAAAAATGCACATTTCAATTTGAAACATAAAATATATAGAATTAAGTACCAATTCAAGCATAAACGAACTAAAAAGTATCTAAAATCCCGGTCGAAAAGCCTAAATAAAATAGTATAATCCTCGGATTATCAATATAATATCACTAATTTAATTTTAATATTAAAATTAAATACAGGCAACAACCTCAGCAAATTTAATTATACTGTGAGATTACCAAAATACCCTTTCGTCCTGAAAGATGAAAATAACCTTCTCACAAATTGATTCTTAAATTTTCTTCTAAGTGTGTGACCCGTAGGCTCCTTATCATATCGGCAGTGCGCAGTATCGTGATTAACACCAATTAATCGCCTCACTATACATAGACCAAGATTGGGCCCTAACAAGACATCATGGCCACCCGATAGATTTGGATTCAGCGAAATCGAGCCTGTCAACGGTATGGTTACTGTGCAATCAAATCCTTTCATCAACTATTATCTCATCGAGACTGAGGTACATAAATTGTGTCAATCTCAGATATCCTCGACATGTTTGTATTTAGTTATTAGACTAATGACAGGAATATTAAATTGGATTGAGCATCAACTCAATCGCACTATGGCCACAAATTTAGTGTCATTGCCATTTACTGAATTACCCAGTGAGATAACTTCTCCCGTACTCAGGAGTGATGAATCCTTTGTCGATCTACCATAGTCTCGATACACTTCTCCATGTAGCCAATCACTACCGTATTTATAGCTCTGAATAGAACTACATTGGGCTAGTGTCAAACTACAGCAATTGGTGTACAAGGTGCTCTCGTGATCTCAAGTCTAAGGATCACATGCACCACCATCTGTTAGAGGATTTATTCCATAGACATTGGGGTTACCATCCATATGGAATCCTCTAGTGGGTCTGTCCAGTGAACTTGCCTCTAGCAAGCACCCATGTGTTGCACCAGGTTTTCGGCAAACAACCTTGACAAGTGAGACCAATCACTACCTTTCGACAGAGTCGTTCAACACTATGATAGCCTTACCATATTATTTGTGTCCTTAGAATAATACTAGGGTACAGACGTTTCTAGAATGACCACCATATGTGATCATAAGGGTTCTCACTATCAAGATTTGAAACACTTGATACCCCCGTCACGGTTTTACCATTTTAAGGACATATATCAATACATATAATATGATTTACATGATATAGTAGAATATGCCTTTTATTGATAAATAAACATTTATTACAAAGTCAATTTTACAATAATTGATTGGCTCTAGGGCACCTACTCTAACAATCTCCCACTTGCACTATAGTCAATCATTCATGTTTTTAATACCGAATGACCTTAAGTGTTTTTCACGCTTCTGCTACGATGGAGGCTTCGTCGATATATCGATGAGATTGTCATCAGTATGCACTTTACTTATCTGAACATCTTTCCTTTCAACCATTTCTCTGATGAGATGAAAACGTCTGAGTATGTGTCTGGACTTCTAGTGAGATTGTGGTTCCATTGCTTAAGCAATTGCTCAATTGTTGTCAAAATAGACATCTATCAGATCAACAATCATGGAAACCCCACCAAGTTCGGTGACGAACTTCGTAATCCAGACTGCCTCCTTGACCGCATCAGATAATGCAATATACTCAGCCTCCATTGTAAAGTCCGCTACAGTGCTTTGCTTGGAGCACTTCTAGCTCACTACACCCCTATTAAGACAAAATACAAACCATGATTGCGATCGATAATCATCTTTATCTGTTTGGAAACTAGCATCACTGTATCCTCTTACAATGAGCTCATCTTCCCCTCCACAAACCAAGAACATGTCCTTAGTCCTCTTCAGGTACTTAAGGATGTTCTTGACAACTATCCAATGACGCTCACCTGGATCTGATTGATATCTACTACAAGTGCTTAACGCACATGAGACATCAATCTGAGTACATAACATGATGGATCCAATTTCTATCGCATATGGGATCCTCTTCATTCTATCTCTCTCATTGTGTGTTTTAGGACATATATCCTTAGAGAGATAGACACCATGTGACATCGGAAGAAATCACTTTTTGGATTCTTCCATACTGAATCTCTTCAGTGCCTTGTCAATGTATGTACTCTGGCTTAGGCCAAGCAACCTACGTGATCAATCTCGGTAGATCTTAATCTCTTCTATAAATCTAATCTATATAGATTGTCACGGTTGCATTTAGCGTATGCAACAAGCCTTTAAACCCCTAGGTGGCCCTAGTTGGACGAGTTGTAGTCTCGTGAGGGTTTCTAGCGATGATAAACCTAACCTAGACTCGAAAATTAAAGGCAAACAAACAAAACATTAGTCTTCGGATATACATTCATCTCAAAAATTGCATACAACACATAACATAAAGAATAGTTATACATCACCCAAGCCCAAAGGTAACTCAAAAATCATTTTCATTTTCATTATCAACTCTCACACATCAATCATTCCACAAACCCGTTAATCTCAAAACCCGGATGATCACATGCACAAACTTCACAAACAACGAATTGATCTCAAAATTTAAAAAATATAATATAATGCATAGAATCAAAATCCATAGGCTCACTTTTCAAACTACTCTCCACTAATGTAGAATGATCACACTACCTTGGATCAATAGGTCTTTATTAAGCTTGTTACGTTAGGCTAGGTTATGAGGTTATGAAAGAACGGAAAAGATAAGCAAAAATAAGAGACTCAATCCTATTTCTTTCAAACACTTTCATTCAAGCACCACCATTCTTCTTTACACCCAACTTTTTCCACCCTTCATCAAAAATAATTTCATTGCATCATTTATACTTTGCCATGTTTTTCAATGAATTTCCTTTTTTTTTTTCTTTCTTTCTTTCTTTATATTTTTTTCTTTCAATTTTTTTTTTTTTCATTCGGAAGAAAGAAAAGAAAGCTAAAAATGCTACCCCAACTCTTGATTTTGAGCACATTTGGAATAAATTGACAATTTTCACAAACCTTCACCCTCACTTCTTTAATTGCTCTCACCAATCTTGTACTTAGATTAAGTCTCTTAAAAATTAAAGGGTAGGAATGTGTTTTTGCTCAAAATAATGGTGGGTTAATGTAGGTTACATGAAAGAAAATCAAGGCTAAATATGTTTAATAATGGCTCAAAGGGGTAACTAGCGACAATTTAGATAAAGGGTTGGCTTGAAAGGCTCAAACGATCTAAAGATAGCCTAAATCATGTCCTAAGCAATGTTCATTCTAGGATTTCGCCTCAAGTAGTTATCAAGTGAGTTCTAGAATTTGTTGAGATCGAAAAAAATGTCTATGAAAATTCATACATAACAAACATCACTAAGCCTTAAGACTAACCAACCAAATCATACCACATAGCATGAGAGTCTCAAACTAGACGAAACTAATTATTCAAAATTACCCTTAAACCTAAGCAACATTTAACATCTTCTAAACATCACATGTTATCACAATTATAATTATATCATTGACAAAAAAATTAATCCGAAAAACTAAACAAAACAATTTAATCCTAAAATCATGCAAAAACTAAAAAAAAATTCA
Source organism: Pistacia integerrima (assembly GCA_026225825.1). Lineage (NCBI taxonomy): Eukaryota > Viridiplantae > Streptophyta > Magnoliopsida > Sapindales > Anacardiaceae > Pistacia > Pistacia integerrima. The sequence goes on along the minus strand of CM047737.1, from coordinate 17,354,524 downwards.
CCCAAATTCGTAAATTTTACGAAAATATAAATAGGAACGTTCCCTCACCCCCAACCTAATATCTACATTGTCCACAATGTAGCGAAAGGAAAAGGAGAAGGAAAAGAAAAGTTACCCCCCTTTTTAATATTGAAGTGTGAAGACGTGTGAAAGTACGATCACCACTCTTGCTTTGTTCCATCAACTGTATCAAATTCTATCAAAACAAAGAAACTCATGATGTACATCATTGGCAACACACATCACTAGTTAAATATATGAATTAGAGTAACAAAACACAAACTAAACAACATCTAAAAAAAAATGAAAAGGGAAAAGAAAACGAAAATAAAATAAAAAATCAGTGGGTTGCCTCCCATATAGCGCTTGGTTTAATGTCCTTAGTCCGACGTCGTCACTTTCTCAACCATATTCTCCCTTGTATTTAAAGTGTTCTGGAGGAGGTCTAAGCTTCAAAGTAGGTTCCTGCACAATGAAAGGTAGAAGCTTCTCATTAGATAAGAGAAGAGAAATATAAGAAAGAGCGTACCTTGGATTTTTCTTTGGAAGAAAATTAAGTGATGCAATAATCTCTTCTAATTCCGCTCCCAGATCTAGAACTTCTTCAAAGTTCCGAGGTTCCTTGGTCGCTAAACCGTATTTGCTTGGGTGGCTGTTTTGCTTCTTTGGAGTCAATCGCCCCATCTCCCTCATTACTAGGCCGTTTTGTTCCATCTTGACTCAACTCATCTTTAGTTTCGTCAGTGTTGATTGGTTTCATATGAGCTGCTTCAAGTTGCTTCCCATTTTTCACTGTTATAGCACTAACATTCTCCCAAGGGTTGATCACAGGTTCTTGCGCCTCTAGTCTTCCAATGGTAGTAGCCAATTGACTAACTTGGCTCTCCAAATTCTTGATTGACATTTTTGTATCTTGTTGGAACTTGAGATTCTCTTGCTGTAATTGAAGAGTGCTAGTGGCTAAGGAATTTACCAAGTCCTCCAATTTTGATGCCTTTGTGTCTTGTTGGAATTGGAGAGTGCTAATAGCTACGGAATTTACTAAGTCCTCCAAAGACATGCATTGAGATTGGGGAGCATTTTGTGGCCTTGCTTGATATGGTTGTGGGACTCTTGGGTATGGAAAACCAAGTGGATAGTTAGGGGCAACATCTTGGTAGTTTCCCAAATAGCTAAGGTCAGGGTAATCTCTCCATCCTGGTTGATTGTAGGTGTTGGTGAATGGGTCATACCTTTGCCCTTGTTGACCTTGAAATCCTCCGATAGCAAAATCTTGAAAGGTAGGGCACATGTTGGTAGGATGACCAACGTTAGAGCAAATGTCGCATGTTTTAACTTGTCGAATTGCCAATTGTTGCACAAGTGCAGTCAAGGTGCTCAATTGCCTAATGTATCACCAAAATCATTGCGAATAGAATTAAGAGCGCTTTACCTCTCTTCATTGATCCGGCACAAGCAGCCTTTGTTGGTAATAGGAGAATAGGAGATAATATCCTATTATGCCAAGAGCTGGTGCACAACTACAATCGAGCTTCGGCCAAGGAGAAAAGGTGTGCCTTGAAAGTTGATTTAATGAAGGCTTATGACTCGGTTAATTGGGAGTTTCTCTTGCAAGTTCTAAAGAACTTTGGATTCCCAAGTGTACTTGTCAATTGGATATCCAAATGCATCACTACTCCTAAGTTTTTGGTGGTCATCAATGGGGAGCTGGTGGGTTTCTTTGGGAGCTCTAGAGGGCTGAGACAAGGGGATCCGTTATCCCCTTATTTGTTTGTTATTGCTATGGAGGTTCTCTCGAGGCTCTTGAATAGAGTGGCAGCTAATCCGAACTTTAGTTTTCATTGGAGACGCAAGAAAATGGGGCTGACTCATCTTTGTTTCGCGGACGATCTCATGCTTTTTTGTAAAGCCGAAGGTACTTCTCTATCTCTCCTTAAGAATGCTTTAATTACCTTTGAAAGTTGGTCAGGATTGAGTGCTAATCCTGATAAGAGCAATATCTTCCTTTCTAGTGTGAATCACAATGAGAAGATGGAACTCTTAAGTTTGATAGGTTTTTCCGAGGCTACTCTACCCATAAAATACTTAGGTGTACCCCTTATTACCTCTAAGTTAACCTTTGGGGATTGCCAACCCCTCTTGGATAAAATCTTGGCTCGGGTTACCACTTGCGGAAGTAGGTTTTTATCCTATGCGGGGAGGATTATTTTGATTAAGTCGATTCTTTGGAGTATCCAGATTTATTGGTCGTCTCTGTTTATTCTTCCTTCCAAAATTTAGAAGGAAATTGATGCTAGGTTGAGAGCATCTCGGATCATTCTCCTCGTATTGTTGAAAGTGGGGTTATGTCTTCATTTAGGAAAATCCCTTTTCGGTTCTTCAACTTTTGGGCTCACCATGAAAATTTCATTAGCATTGTTAGTAAGGCTTGGGAAGAAGAAGTTAGGGGTACCCCTATGTATCAATTGGTTACTAAACTGAAGAGAGTCAAAGCAACATTAAAAGTGTTTAACAAGAGGGAGTTTGGGAATATCTCGGCAAGAGTTATTGAAGCTAGAGAAAACCTTCTAAGGGTCCAGCATGCTCTTGCTTCTAATTCTCTTGAAAAGAACCTTATTCTTGAGGAAAAAGCCAAAGCTTTTAATTTTAATTCGCTAAGTCGAGCTGAGGAGTCTTTAGCTAGGCAAAAATCTAGAGTGCAATGGCTTAGAGAGGGTGACCAGAACACAAGCTATTTCTTCAAGTGTGTGAATGGCAGAAAGAATAGAAATAGAATCACCAAGCTTAAGTGTGATAACGGCATGGTTATTGAAGACCCTTTGAGCATTAAGGAGGAAATTGTCAGCCACTTTAAAAGAGTTTTTGAAGAGCCGAGGGGTGTGAGAGACTTCTGGGGTTCAGAGGAAATTATTGAACCTTGCATCACTAGCGATATGGCTAATGGGATGATTGCCGAAGTGACGGATGAGGAAATCAAGAACACTCTACTTTCGTTGGGCAACAACAAAGCTCCTGGACTAGATGGTTTTGGTGCTTATTTCTTCAAGAAAGCTTGGGATGTGGTGGGAAAAGATGTGATTATGGCTATTAAAGACTTCTTCCAAGAGTGCAAGCTTCTCAGGGAGGTAAATTGTACTTCAATTGCTCTTATTACCAAGTGTGATAATGCTTCTTTGTGTAAGGACTATCGGCCCATTTCTTGCCGCAACATAATTTATAAATGTATCACCAAGATCATTTCAAATAGAATTAAGAGTACTTTACCTATCTTCATTGACCCGGCACAAGCAGCCTTTGTTGATGATAGGAGAATAGGAGATAATATCCTGTTATGCCAAGAGTTGGTGCACAACTATAATCGAGCTACGGCCAAGGAAAAAAGATGTGCCTTGAAAGTTGATTTAATGAAGGCTTATGACTCGGTTAATTGGGATTTTCTCTTACAAGTCCTTAAGAATTTTGGTTTCCCTAGTGTTCTTGTCAATTGGATATCCAAATGCATCACTACTCCTAGATTCTCGGTGGTTATCAATGGGGAGTTGGGTGGTTTCTTTGGGAGCTCTAGAGGGCTGGGACAAGGGGATCCCTTATCCCCTTACTTGTTTGTTATTGCTATGGAGGTTCTCTCGAGGCTCTTGAATAGAGTGGCGGCTAATCCGAACTTTAGTTTTCATTGGAGATGCAAGAAAATGGGGCTGACTCATCTTTGTTTCGCGGACGATCTCATGCTTTTTTGTAAAGCCGAAGGTACTTCTCTGTCTCTCTTTAAGAATGCTTTAATTACTTTTGAAAGTTGGTCAGGATTGAGTGCAAATCCTGATAAGAGCAATATCTTCCTTTCTGGTGTGAGTGACAATGAAAAGATGGAGCTATTAAGTTTGATAGGATTTGCCGAGGGTAGTTTTCCCATCAAATACTTAGGTGTACCCCTTATTACCTCTAAGCTTACCTTTGGAGATTGTCGACCTCTCTTGGATAAAATCTTGGCTCGGGTTGCCTCTTGGAGAAGTAGGTTTCTATCCTATGCGGGGAGGATTATTTTGATTAAATCCATTATTTGGAGTGTGCAAATTTTTTGGTCGTCCCTCTTTACCCTTCCTTCCAAAATTCATAAGGAAATTGATGCTAGTTTGAGAGCTTTTCTTTGGTCCGGAGTTGATATGAATAGACACAAAGCTAGAATAGCTTGGGAGGAGGTATGTGTACCCAAAAATGAGGGTGGGCTTGGGTTTATGAAATCTAAGGAATGGAACCTCGCCGCTTCTTTAAGACATATTTGGAACCTGTGCAATCATAGAAACCATACTTTGTGGGTCTCTTGGGTCTGAATTCATCTTTTGAGGAATAGAAGCATTTGGGACATAAGCATTCCCCAAAATTGTACATGGTCATGGAGACGTATCCTAAAAAATAGGGAAATGGCTAGAAAGAATATCAAATGTCGCATTGGCAGTGGTAACACCACCTCTGTTTGGTTTGATAACTGGCACCCGAACGGCCCCCTTGTTTCCGTCTATGGGGAAAGGATTATTTATGATGCAGGGATTGCTAAGGATGCTAAGGTGAGTTTTGTGATTGATGGATGCAATTGGAAGTGGCCAAGTGCCAATTCTTGGGCTCTTATTAATATGAGGACTTCCGTGAATTTCACACCTTCCAATGTTGACGACAAGATTTGTTGGATACCCTCACCTTCGGGGGATTTCTCTACCAAATCGGCTTGGGAGGCTATTAGAGGAACAAGAGCAAAAGTTGAGTTGTGTGACTTGGTTTGGTTCTCAAAGGCTATCCCAAGATACTCTATGATCTTATGGATGGCTATTAAGGAGAGATTACCTACAAAGGAGAGGTTGATGAGCTATGAGGCTATTACTAACGCTCATTGTTGCCTCTGTAACTCATCTATGGAATCTCTTGACCACTTATTTTTTGCATGCCCGTTTTCTAAGTCTATTTGGAGTAAGATCCTTATGCTTGCTAACCTTGGCTATGTGGTTAGACCCTGGCATGATTACATCCCCTATTTGGCAAGGAATTGGAAAGGTAAGAGCTTGAAATTCACTTTGGGTAGGCTTTGTTTAGGGGCTACGGTTTATTGGATTTGGAGGGAGCGAAATTCACGAATTTTTAGGGGTGACTATAAAGATTCCTTCACCATAATTGATGTTATCAAAAGTGTTGTGAGAGACAAAGCCATGGAACTTAGGAATATCAAAGTATCCTATAGCAATGGGAAGTTGGCGAATGATTGGGGCCTCCCCAGATCTATTTTCAAAGATGCTCCTCAAGTTCCCGACACCGTTTGAAGACTGGATTACGGAGGGTTACACATAATGGTTTTTGCTTGGTTGTGTTTCTATCATTTGTAACGAGTTTTATATCGTGGTGTTCTTTTAATGATCCTAACCTAGGGAGGTGTCCTATGGTAGGTGGAATAGTTGTTGTTCTCCTTGCTTTCTTCGTGGTTTTTTGGTTTAAGATTTACCCCAAGAGTGAATGGCCGTTTGTAGGCTTGTTTCCTTTGATTCCTATTTTGGGGCATGTCCCAAAATAGGCTAGTCGCCCTTTATCAGGCCTTTGTACATTCTTCTCTCTTTTTTTTTTTTTTTTAATATTATTAATTACTTAACAAAAAAAAACACCACCTCTCTATGGTTATAACTGGCACCCGAACGGCCCCCTTGTTTGCACCTATAGGGAAATGATTATTTATGATGCGGGATTGCTAAGGATGCTAAAGTGAGTTCTGTGATTGATGGATGCAACTGGAAGGGGCCAACTGCCAATTCTTGGGCTCTTATTAACATGGGGAATTCTGTGAATTTCACTCCTTCTAATGTTGATGACAAGATTTGTTGGATACCTTCTCCTTCGGGGGATTTCTCTACCAAATCGGCTTGGGAGGCAATTAGAGGAAGGAGAGCAAAAGTTGAGAGGTGTGACTTGGTGTGGTTCTCAAAGGCTATTCCAAGATACTCTATGATCTTATGGATGGCTATAAAGGAGAGATTACCTACAAAGGACAGGTTGATGAGGTATGGGGCTACTACTAATGCTCATTGTTGCTTTTGTAACTCATCCATGGAATCTTTTGACCACTTATTTTTTGCATGCCCTTTTTCTAAGTCTATTTGGAGCAAGATCCTTAGTCTTGTTGACCTTGGTTATGTGGTTAGACCCTGGCATGATTACATCCCCCATTTGGCAAGGATATGGAAAGGTAAGAGTCTAAAATTCACTTTGGGTAGGCTTTGTTTAGGGGCTACGGTTTATTGGATTTGGAGGGAACGAAATTCGTGAAGTTTTAGGGGTGACCATAAGGATTCTTTCACCATAATCGATGCTATCAAAAGTGTTGTGAGAGATAAAGCTATGGACCTTAGGAATGTCACCGCATCCTACAGCAATAGGAAGTTGGCGAATGATTGGGGCCTCCCTAGATCTATTTTCAAAGATGATCCTCAAGTTCTCAACACCGTTTGAAGATTGGATTACAGAGGGTTACGCAGAAGGGTTTTTGCTTGGTTGTTTTGTCTCATTGGTAAAGAGTTTGATTTCGTGTTTTTCTTTTAATGATCCTAACCTAGGGAGGTGTCCTATGGTAGGTGGGATTTTTGGTGTTCTCTTTTCTTTCTTTTTGGTGTTTATCTCCCTTTGTAGTTTTAGATAAACCCCTAGAGCGGATGGCTGTTTGTAGGCTTGTTTCTTTTGTTTCCTATTTTCGGGGCATGTCCCAAAATAGGCTGGTCGCCTTTTATTAGGCCTTTGTACATTCTTCTGTTTTTTTTTTAATATGATTACTTACTTATCAAAAAAAAAAAAAAAAAAAAGAGAGAAGATTTGAGCTTGAATCTTATGGAGATCTCTACTCTTCTCTCTGCATTTCAATATGTTGAATATTGTGTTTATTGTTTTCCTTGCTGTTTGTGTTAATCTAGTTATGAACTAACCCATTTTGGGTTAGGGTTTTGATGTAATTCGGATTTTTATGGATTAATCAATTGATTATTGTTGCTTTTATATTCTATTGCATAGATTGTGTGATTATTCCAAATTTTATTGATTTTACTTGTTGAACATGATGAGATTGAGAAATGAGTCATGTTGAGCTTCTTGGATAATCACCATTGTTATTTTGAATGCTAGAGATAGATTTGAGAGACAATGAAACCAATCTAGGATTTGTTAGTCTTAATAGGGAAAAGTAGGAATTCATAGCCTAAGAAGGTATGTTTTACAACGTAGGGCATTTTGTTTACAATCCGTGCATGTGAGTGCAAGAGTAGTTTAATCCACAGAATTAGTCTATAGAGTCTGAATGAAGTCAAACCCTAACCGTTTGTTTTAATTGATATTACACTTGTGTTAAACCCTGCTTTCATAATTTAGTTGTTTTTACATTTAGTAAATTGTGTTTTCAGTTTAGTCTTTTATTCTCCCATAAATCCAAACAATATTCGATTTCTGCAACTTGAAAACTAATAGGAGATTTAGTGATTAACAAACAATCCTCGTGGGAACGATACTCACTCATCACTCTATTACTTTGTGCGATTAGTGCACTTGCTATCATTGCATGTTGTAGAACCAACGCATCACATAACCTAAGAATGATGTAGGTAAATCACTAAAACTCATCATGGACCTAACCATGTCAAGTAAGGTCCTATTCCTCCTTTCAGACACTCCATTGTGTTGGGGTGTATACGGAGGGGTGAGTTGTGATACTATCCCACATTCCTTCAGGTATACAGAAAACCCTGAGCTTAAGTATTCACCTCCTCGATTCGACCAAAAAGCTTTAATACTTTTGCCCAACATATTCTGTACTTCATTCTTAAATTCTTTGAACTTATCAAAGACTTCAGATTTATTTCTCATGAGGTAGACATAACCATGTCTACTGAAATCATCAGAAAATGTGATGAAGTAGGAATATCCACCTCTGGCTTCAACTGTTAGTGGATCACATACATCACTATGGATGATGCCTGACAGTTCAGTAGCCCTTTCACTTTGTCTTGTGAAAGGTGACTTGGTCATCTTACCTAAAAGGCATGACTCGCATACCTTCAATGACTGGAAGTTAGAAGGGTCCAAAACTCCATCCCTTTGAAGTTTTGCAATACCTTCAATGACTGGAAGTTAAAAGGGTCCAAAACTCCATCCCTTTGAAGTTTTGCAATGCGGGTCTAATTAACATGACCTAATCTATAATGCCAGAGGTATGTATGGTTTTGTTCGCTATGTTTAGCTTTCTTAGTTTTAACGTTGAGAATATCCTTATTGTTCAAATCAAGAACATATAATGCATTATATAACCTTGCAATTCCAAATAGAATACCATTCAAACTAAAGGACAACAATCCATTAGAAATCTCAAAACGATATCCTATATTATCCAAAGCGGATACTGAAACAATGTTTCTAGAAATCGCAGGTACAAAATAACAATCTTTGAGTTCTAATAATAAGCCCGAAGGCAAAAACAAACAATAAGTCCCTACAGCTAACGCAGCCACATGTGCTCCATTTCCAACTTGTAGGTCCACTTCTCCCTTGGTGAGTGATGAGAGTGCAAAATGTCATATTTACCCCCCTTAATGTCTAGTATTCTATACTTATTTGTTGCCTAAATGTACCCATTAGTATTCTATTTTGATTTAGGATGCAAATGGAGGTGTTAAATGCAAAACGGAACTAATTAGGTGAATTCGGACAGTTTTGACATCACTTCGTAATCTGGACATAACTCTCTCATCTGAACTCCGATTGAGATGATTCAAAATGATGTAGAACTCTAAGAAAGTGATCTACAACTTTTAGGTTTTGAGTTTGGAGAGATAATCGCTGCATCAAGGTTATAATTGGGCTTGAAGTTGAAACACCTGCACTGCTGGCGTTCTGGAACATTCCGCCTTGTCATGCAATTCAAATAGGCAGTTTATTATTGGAAGTTTTGAAGACCTATTGCACGCAAGTTACAGCTGGACACACCACTTTCCTATTTTATTTTAGGACTTTATTTTATTTTCAATTAATCATAATCAGATTAGGATAAATGTTATTTTAAGATATTAGAATATTTTGAGGAGATTTAGTAGAATTCAAATACTTGAATTGGATATCTTTAAGAGGAGAGAGAGATCAGATTGGGAGAGATCACACACGCCTCTCTTTCTTCTCTTCTGCAATTTTTCTTTTGAGTTTTTGATAGCCATGAGCGGTTAAAACTTTCATAACTTGGTCGAAGGAAACGGAGACCTCGGAATCAATAAAATTGTGAGATCTATTTGGTTTTAGTGTTCAATTTATGCTTTGAGTATTGGATGTTCTTCTATGCTTATTTTCATGATTGTTTAATTTAATTACCAGGAGGCCTACTAGTTTATTACTTGTTGCAATCTACTGCTAAGTTAGATATCAAATCCGTAATTGTTTGATCCCTTTAACTTGTGAAGTAATTAAGGTTTAAGAGTTTGCTGCGTCAGGAATTATTAAATCTTAAGAAGGACATTCAACTAAATTAAATACAACCACTTGTGTTTGTGTTGTTAAGCTTCATCGATCTCCCTAGTTCTTAAGGCTGCCACTAGATTAAACCTTTAGCGCTTGTCTATGGTTGTTTAGTAGTAAGATAAATTGGATTGCTTATTTCCTAATTAACTACAACTAAGGAGAGATAGGAAAATAGTTCGAACGGCGATTACTCAAAATATGAATTGATATATACTTGCATCGATGATTAGTTGTAAAATTCCGATGGTGGATGTTGACTTAGACCAAGGTTTGTTTTGATTGATAATTAACTTGGAATTGTCTCATAGTTGTTTTTCCTGAAATTGTTTCTGTTTTACTCAAATCCCCCCCATCCTGGTTCACATAACATAAAACTCGGCTAGACACTCTCCGTGGGAATGATCCCTACTCACACTATTACGTGTATTTTTAGGGTTTTGATTCTGGGTGCCTACGACAGCACACCAGTGAGTAATCTACTCTGCCTTAATCCTTACACATTAGTACAAATGTGAGTACCACATCTTGTGTCAATGACCTAAGATGTTGAAGGAGAGAAGTTAATCACAATCATAAACATACTTGAAGTCGAAGCATCTGACTTCTTCTTGTTTTTGAGGAAAGCCTTGCAGTGCTTCCTCCAGTTGCCAGGCATGCCATAATAGAAGCAGACTACCTTCCCACCTTTCCCAACGCCACCCGCAGGCTTGAGAGCATCCTGTCCTTTAGGCTTGGGCTTGGGATTGGCCTTGGCCTTTCCCTTGCCCTTACCATTTCCTTTACTGGCAGCTAGCTACTAGTAAAACAGGCTTGGACTTTTTCAAGTCCTGCTCTGCAATCCTTAGCATGTTCAAAAGCTTCGACAAGGTTTTCACCATAGTGTTCATATTGAAGTTCATTATGAACGGTGCATAAGAGTCAGGCAAGGATTGTAGAATTAAATCCACTCGTAATTCTGCATCCAACTCAAACCCCAAAGTCTCAAGCCTCTCCATGTGCTCGATCATTTTGAGCACATGAGGGCCAACTTGGGCTCCCTCGGTCAGGCGACTTCCAAACATTGCTTTTGACACCTTGTACCTCTCATGTCGAGCATTCCAATTGTAAAGCTCCCTGAGGTGTAGAATAATGGCAGTAGCATCCATATTCTCATGCTGCTTTTGCAGCACGGTGTCATCGATGCTAACATCAAGCATTGACTGCCATCAACATCATCAAGGAAATTTTGATAAGCATTATTTACTTCCTGAGTGGCATCAGGATCAGGCTCATCCATGTATGGCTTATCAAGGATATACAATTTCTTTTTGGACTTAAGTGTAATCCGAAGATTATGATACCAGTCCAAGAAATTGGATCCGTCCAATCTGTTTTCTTTCTCGATTATCGGTCGCAGGTTCATAATGCTCATTTTTAAGTGAATCTACAATTCAGAAAAGTAAAGTCAATATAATGTTTATTGTTTCTTAATATGGTATTTTATTAAAAAAACACTCCCACGATTTTCCTCAAGCCAATAGTCCTCACTATTAACTCGGGAAAGCCCGTTGGCTTTCCTAGTGGACTGAGATCTCATCTGGCCCATTTCAGACCTTCGTTGTGGTGAACAAGCCAAAATGGGTTGATTAGGTAGGCCAACAAACGTAATCCACACCAGTTGATAGCTCCCACTACCAACCTCAAACGTGAAGTAAGCCAACAAGCCAATCACACAATCCAATGGCCTAGCCATCGTCGTGAAGTGTGATTCCTAGTATCAGTAGAGTGGACACTACATGTCGCCACGTACACTCAACATGTGTACTTCTCTACTACTCCTATGATGTGTTTATCAACCTTCGCTGGGGCGAACAAGCAAAACTGTCATTTTAAGTCGACCCATCATGATTAAGGAAAACTCTAATGAATTTTAACCTCCCACTGGTAGAAGTGTACCCTTCGCTGTGGCGAACAAGGATCTGACAAACAGTGGTTTAAACCATGGTGATAGAAGGCATACGTGACTTAAGATATCTTATTTGAGGGTTTTTATTTAATGTCTCACCAGATTATTATCGTTGTTAGAATGACATTGTTTGGCATGTTATTGAACATTCAACCTTAGCATGTATTCTAAACAAAAATTAAACGTGCCGGTACATGACCCACTAAAACTGATTTCCTCGAGCCTAGAAGAATCGGTAGGTCAACCTAGGGTTTAAAAGTTAATCTTAGGTCTTCAAGTCATTCCTCCTCATAGCTCCTTCGTTTCTTCTTAACGATCATTACAAATAATTTTATACTAAAAAACATATTCTAATTTACATCAATAAAATAGAAACCTCGCGTTACATACGATGGGAGTGAGATGAGGAGAAGAAATACATGGAGATTTAAGAGAGAGAGAGAGGCAGGACATGCTGGTCCTTTTTATTTATAAAAATTACAAACAAACCCAATAAACAATAAACAATAGGTCTAAGGCTCATGTACCAGGCATCATGCAATTATCAAACAAGAACATTGCATACATTAAAAAACAATCAATTTTTGAATTGGGTGGGTTGAATTATCAAGTTACCACCTTAAACGTGCAGAATGAATATTGGTTTTAAAGGTTCAAAAACTGTAATTTAGCCCCTGTGCGAAAAACGGAAAGCAAAAATGAAACAGTAGGTTCTTGCCATGGTGAAGAAATTCTTCACCCCGGCGGAGTTCATGCACACATGGTAGCTGCGGTGAAGTTTTATTTCGTCGCAGCTAGATCTACTTTTCTGGAATTTCGCCGTGACTAGATTCACCTTTTGTATCTCGCCACATCGAAGTGTTGTTTTGTCACGGCTAATGCCACAAAATAGTGAATCATGCACAGTAACGTCTGTAGCAATTTTTTCACATAATGACACAGATCCAAATCAAATCGAATGCTTAAATATTCGACCAAGACACCAACCAACCAATACACAGTCAATCAACACATTATTTAATCAATTGATTAATTAAGACATTCAATATACAAATTTTTTCTAGATTTAAAAAACACTTCAAATCATGCAATAACATGTTATCAAACATCAATTAAACAATATAATCTAATAACCAAGGCTCTGATACCACTGTAAGTAATTGATCTACCATACGCAGTGGAAAACAAAAATTCAATCGGTAAATCAATTACCTTTCTTTGCCTAGATCCGAGTATAGATTATACTGTTTACATGTTTATAAACAAAAATCTATATAAAGTAAATCCATTCAAGGATTAGAATACTTACGTACGTTTGGAGGCTCCTTCGAATATCTCTGATTTCAGAAACGAACACTGTTCACCATTACTGTTCACTATATGTGCTCATAGGGTTCTCACTATCAAGATTTGAAACACTTAATACCATCATCACGGTTCTACCATTCTAAGGTCATATATCAATACATATAGATATGATTTACACGATATAGAATAAATCACCTTTTATTGATCAATGAACATTATTACAAAAAGTCAATTCTATAATAATTGATTAGCTCTAAGGAACCTACTCTAACAAAAGGTTCCTTGACGAAGCTGATACTGTTCAATGCCTTACGTTAGCATCGATAACACCTAAGTTGCAAAAGCAGCATGAGAATATGGACGCTGCTGCCATAATTTCGTGCCTCAAGGAACTTTTCGAAGGAAATGCTCGACATGAGAGGTATAAGGTGTCGAGTGCATTGTTTAGAAGTCATACGACTGAGGGAGCCCAAGTTGGTCCTCATGTGCTCAAGATGATTGGGTACATAAAGAGGGGTTTGGTGTGGATGCAGACTTATAAGTGGATTTAATTCTGCAGTCACTACCTGATTCTTTTTCATCGTTGATAATGAACTTCAATATGAACACGATGGTGAAATCCCTGTTAAAGCTTCTGAACATGTTGAGGATTGCAAAGCAGGACATGAAAAAGTGCAAGCCTGTTTTACTGGCTATTGCCAGTAAAGGAAAAGGTAAAGGCAAGGGAAAGGCCAAGGCCAAGGCCGATCCCAAGCCTAAGCCCAAAGGACAGGATGCTCTCAAGCCTGAGGGTGGTGTTAGGAAGGTGGGAAGGTAGTCTGCTTCTATTGTGGCAAGTCTGGCCACTAGAGGAAACACTGCAAGGTTGTCCTCGCAAACAGGAAGAAGTCAGATGCTTCGACTTTAGGTATATACATGATTGAGATTAACTTCTCTCCTTCAACATCTTGGGTCATTGAGACATGGTGTGGTATTCACATTTGTATTGTTGTGCAGGGACTAAGGTAGAGTAGATTGCTCACCAAGGGAGAAGTGTACCTACGAGTTGGAAATGGAGCATATGTGGCTACATTAGCTGTAGGGTCTTATTGTTTGTCTTTGCCTATGGGCTTAATATTTGAACTCAAAGATTGTTATTTTGTACTTGTTATTTCTAGAAACATTATTTCAATATCCGTTTTGGATAATATAGGATATTTTTTTGAGATTTCTGATGGATTGTTGTCCTTAGTTTGAATGGTATTCTATTTGGAATTGTAAGGTTATATAACGGATTATATGTTCTTGATTAAAACAATAAGGATATTCTCAATGTTGAAACTAAGAGAGCTAAACATAGCGATAAAAACCAAACATACCTCTGGCATTGTAGAATAGGTCTTGTTAATCAGACCCACATAACAAAACTTCAAAGGAATGGAGTTTTCGACCCTTTTGATTTTCAGTCATTTGAGGTATGCGAGTCATGCCTTTTAGGCAAGATGGCCTAGTTGCCTTTCACAGGACAAAGTGAAAGGGCTACTGAACTGTTAGGCATCATCCATAGTGATGTATGCGGTCCACTAACAGTTGAAGCCAGAGGTGGATATTCTTACTTCATCACATTTATTAATGATTTCAGTAGATATGGTTATGTCTACCTTATGAGACATAAATCTGAAAGCCTTTGATAAATTCAAAGAATTCAGAAATGAAGTACAAAATATGTTAGGCAAACGAATTAAGGCGCTTCCGTATCATTCTGGGTTTTCTGGATACTTGAAAAAGTATGGGATAGTATCACAACTCACCCTTTCGTATACACCCCAGCACAATAGAGTGTCTAAAAGGAGGAACAGGAACTTGCATGACATCGTTAGGTCCATGATGAGTTTTAGTGATCAACCTGCATCATTTTGGGGTTATGCCCTAAAGACTGCGACTTATGTACTAAATCGTGTGCCGTCAAAGTCTGTAGATAAGACTCCATATGAACTATAAAGTGGGCAAAAGCCCAACTTGTCTTATCTAAGGATTTGGGGTTGTGAAGCTTATGTCAAGAAGTTAACTTGGAACAAGCTAAGCCCAAAATCTGACAAATGTATCTTTGTGGGGTATCCTAAGGAGACCAAAGGGTATTCTTTCTACAACTCAGAAAAGTAAAAATTTTTGTCGCTCATACTAGTGGGAGAAAAGTAGAACTCGATGAAGTTTTAGAACCACAAGATACATTGGACTAAGGACAGGAAGATGTGCCATAAGAGGTGGTTGAACATCGTGAGGAGGTTACTCCACAATCTGTGGATCAAAGTGAACCACCTCAAGTAGCACAAGAGTTGCGTAGGTTTAGGAGAGTAAGTCATGAGCCCGAGAGATATGGTTTTCTCGTGACTCAACATGGTGACGTACTGGTCTACCAAGATAATGAACCCAGAACCTACGAAGACGGTATATCAGATCCAGATTTTGTTAAATAGCTTGAAGCCATGAAATCTGAGATGGACTCCATGTGCCAGAACCAAGTATAGTCTCTAGTGGATCCACGTGAAGGGATAAAATCCATAGGGTGTAAATGGGTCTTCAAGAAGAAGCCTGACATAGATGGCAATGTGCATACTTACAAGGCACGATTGGTTGCAAAAGGTTTCAAACAAATTCATGGTATTGACTATGTAGAAACCTTTTCGCCGGTTGCCATGATTAAGTCCATTTGGATTATGCTTGCGATTGTTGCATATCATGACTATGAAATTTAGCAAATGGATGTCAAAACAGCTTTCCTGAACGGAAACCTTGAAGAGGATGTGTATATGACACAACTCGATGGTTTCATTCTTGATGGACAAGCTGATAAGGTAAGCAAGTTGAAGAGGTCCATTTATGGACTCAAGCAAGCTTCAAGGAACTGGAACATTTATTTTGATGGAGTCGTAAAAGAATTTGGTTTTATCAAGAACGAAGATGAGCCATGTGTTTACAAAAAGGTAAGTGGGAATGCAGTGGCATTTCTGGTATTGTATGTCGACGACATACTTCTGATCAGGAATGATATACCAAACTTGCAGTCGGTAAAGACCTGGTTATATGTGCTTGTCCATGAAGGACTTAGGAGAAACAGCCTACATCCTCAGAATAAAGATCTACCATGATAGATCACGTAGGTTGCTTGGCCTAAGTCAGAGTACATATATAGACAAGGTATTGAAGAGATTCGGTATGAAAGAATCCAAGAAGGGATTTCTTCCGATGTCACATGGAGTCTGTCTCTTTAAGGATATGTGGCCTAAAACACATGATGCGAGAGATAAAATGAAGAGGATCCCATATGCGTCAGCATGACGCAAATGGATCCATCATGTATGCCATGTTATGTACTCGGGTTGATATCTCATGTGCATTAAGCACTTGTAGTAGATATCAATCGAATCTGGGCGAGCGTCACTGGATAGCTATCAAGAACATCCTTAAGTACCTGAAAAGGACCAAGGATATGTTCTTGGTTTATGGAGGAAATGATGAGCTCACTATAAGAGGATACAATGATGCTAGTTTCCAAACAGACAAAGATGATTATCGCTCGCAATCCGGGTTCATATTTTGTCTCAATGGGGGTGCAGTGAGTTGGAAGAGCTCTAAGCAAAGCACCATAGCAGATTCTACAACGGAAGCCAAGTATATAGCATTATCCGATGTGGCTAAGGAGGCAGTTTGGATCAAGAAGTTCATCACTGAACTTGGTGTGGTCTCCACTATTGTTGACCCAATGGAAGGCTGTTGTGACAACAATGGAGCAATAGCTCAAGTGAAGGAGCCACGGTCTCACCAACGGTCCAAATACATACTCAGGCATTTTCATCTCATCAGAGAAATGGTTGAGAGAAAAGATGTGTGTAACACCCACACGGAGGTATGTAATTTAATTTATGTTTTTATAGCCCTTAGTTAGTTTTTGCTAAAGTTATTTTGAGAAAATGCCATAAACTTGCATTAAGGATAAAATGGTCTTTTCACTCAAAATTAGTTGAAAAAGTGGGGAGTGAAAAGAGAGAGAATTTCATGTAAAATGCAATAAAAATGAGAGCATTATGGTAATTGACTAAGGAACATAAATGGAATTTCAAAGAAAGTGTAAGGGCAAAATGGGAAAGTATGTTTATAAAATAAGATATTAAGGGTTTGTAACCCTTATTTCTCTCCTTCCACCGTCACTCTCCTTCTCCATTTTCTCTCAAATTTTCACTCAATTTTCCAAGGATTTTGAGGGCTTTTGAGTGGATTTTAATAAAGTTTTGATCCTAGGCAACAAGGGGTAAGAATTCTTGCTCTATATATAAGATTTATTTGTGTAGAAGTTGAATTCTTATTAAATTTATGCCTTAGGGTTAAGAGAAGGTTTGAATCCAACAAGAGTAGAGAGCTTTAGTGGAGACTACTCAAGTATAAGGTAAGTAAATTCCACTCAAACTCCAACTCAAGTTAAGGTTTAAGAAATCAATTGAGTAGATATTTCTTTAAGCATGTATATGTTATGATTGTTGAGAAATTGAGACGATATCAATCGAGTTTTATATCATGGTTTTCTTTTAATGATCCTAACCTAGGGAGGTGTCCTATGGTAGGTGGAATTGTTGTTGTTCTCCTTGCTTTCTTCGTGGTTTTTTGGTTTAAGATTTACCCCAAGAGTGAATGGCCGTTTGTAGGCTTGTTTCCTTTGATTCCTATTTTGGGGCATGTCCCAAAATAGGTTAGTCGCCCTTTATCAGGCCTTTGTACATTCTTCTCTTTTTTTTTAATATTATTACTTACTTAACAAAAAAAAAAAAAAAAAGAGATGAGATTGATGATTATTTGTGCTTGTAGTTGGATATATTGAGTATGAGAAATGTTTTTGATTGTATGATGATGGATTGAAGTTCGGTTGGAATTGGAAGCATTTTGGCATTGTTTTTCCTTGTAGGGATTATGAGGATACATGGGAGTTTTGCTCTCATTTGGATGGTTTAAGAAACAAAGAGAATTATAATTAAAGTAAAGTTTGTATATGCACATTTATTGTTTGATGAAATGCCTAAGAGAAGTGTGAGTATGAGTAGAAACTTTAATTTTATGCAACATTGCATATTTGCATTTCATGAGTGCATTTAAGTAAGAATTCTAAGCATGAGCCATCCATATGCATATATTTGTATTTGTGTAATAACTTAAGAAAGAATAAAGAATTTTAAGAATAAAACACTTTAAGAATAAAGAGAAAGAAAGAATAAGCACTAAGGAATTAAAGAAAGAAAAGCATTGGAGAAGAGAAAAGAATAGGTTGTGCGATGGGGAACCATGAGTGCTAAGAAGAAATTCCCACATACACGCCAACTTAATTGAGTGGCATAAGAAGAAGAAGAATTGTACGGCCCGTAAGAGTGTATGTGGATGAGGGTTGTACCAAGAAGAATTCCTACATGCACGCCACCTTAATTGAGTGGCCTAAGAAGAAAGAAAGAATTTGTATGGTCCGCAATAGTGTATGTAAATGAGGACTGTACTCACTCACACGGCCAAGGTTCCAAATCCATGCATCAACCGAGACCGATCGGCAAAGAATAAGAAAAGAAAGAATAGGAAAGAATAAGAACAAGAAAAGGAAGAAAAAGAAAGAATGAGAAAGCTTGAGCAAGCAAGACAAGAAAGAAAAGAAAGAAAAGAAACGAATAGAAAGAAAAGAAAAGAAAAGAATAGAAAGAAAAGAAAAGAAAAGAAATAGAATAAGAAATAGAGAGAAGAAAGAAAATGCATTTTTATGCATTATTGCACATGCATTTCATTCATGCATATTACCATGTATTCCATCATCGTTAGAAAGAATAGAAAGAACAGTGAGAATTAGGAAGAAAGAA
Organism: Pistacia integerrima; assembly: GCA_026225825.1. Lineage (NCBI taxonomy): Eukaryota > Viridiplantae > Streptophyta > Magnoliopsida > Sapindales > Anacardiaceae > Pistacia > Pistacia integerrima. The sequence continues at coordinate 17,335,885 of CM047737.1, read as the reverse complement.
AGAACAGAGAGAAGGGAAGAACAACGAGAATTAGGAAGAAAGAAAGAACAGTAAGAATTAGAAACGGAGAAAGAAAAGAGAAAGAGCTAAGAATGAAAGAAAGAAGAAAAGAATTAAGTAAGGAAAGAATCAAAGAAGGAGAAGAGTTAAGGGATTTACTTATGGAGCATTTTTATGCTCACCCCATTGTTTTTCCATGTTTTTGCAGGAAACAGGTGAGCAGCGGTCGGAAAAGAGTCGTCAAGCTGAGAGAATTGGCATTACTGTCCACCGTTGCTAAGTTTTTGTACTTATTATTTTAGTATATGTAAATAATTATATTTTGTAAGTAAAGAAAAATTTGGGCCCAACTATTTTCATATGCTAAGTATGTATGTTTTTATTGCATATATTCTAAAGTATACTAGTAGAAAAAAATCATTACAATGTGTAGATCAGCAAAGTACATACTGATGACAATCTCTTTGATCCACTAACGAAGCCTTTGTCGTAGCAGAAGCATGAGAAGCACTTAAGGTCATTCGATATTAGATACATGAATGATTAGCATATGTATTGATATATGTCCTTAGAATGGTAGAACCGTGACGAGAGTATCAAGTGTTTCAAATCTTGATAGTGAGAACCCTATGAGCACATATGGTGGTCATTCTAGAAACGTCCGTAGCCCCAGTATTATTCTAAAGTAAGGGCACAGATAATACGGTAAGGCTATCATAGTGTTGAACGACTCGTCGAAGGCAAGGATGGCGATCTCACTTGTCAAGGTTGTTTGGTGACAACCTCAGTGCGGACACATGGGTGCTTCTTGTGTGATTACACCACGGGCAAGTTCACTAGCCCGACCCACCGAGGATTCCATATGGATGGTAACCCCGCGCTATGGAACAAATCCTCTAATGAATGGTGGTGCATGTGATCCTTAGACTTGAGATCATTGGAGCGCCTTGTGCACCGATTGGTGTAGTTTGACACTAGCCTAACACAGTTCTTTTCAGAGCTGTCAATACGGTGGTGATTGGCTGCATCAAAGAGAGTATCAGGACTATGGTGGATTGACAGAGGATTCATCACTCCCAGGTATGGGAGAAAGTTATCTCACGGTGCAATTCAGTATATGGCAATGACACTAAAACTGTGGCCATAGTGGGATTGAGTTGTTGCTCTATCTAGTTTATAATACGAATTCGTTGGTCTAGAAATGAATAAATAATATCGAGAGTAACCGAAGGTTGACACTATTTCTATGCCTTCGTCTCGTCCAAGATAACGTATGATGAAAGGATCGAATTGCACGGTAACCATATCGTTGTGGTAGCTACTTTCTTGAATCCGAATCTATCGGGTGGCCATGATGCCTTGCTAGGGGCCAATCTTGGTCTGTGTATTAGTGAGACGATTAATTGGTGTTAATCGCGATACTATACACTACCGATATGATAAGGAGCCTATGGGTAACACACATAGAAGACAATTTAAGATCCAAGAAGAAAGAAGGGCGTTTTCGTCTTTTAAGGTGAAAGCGTATTTTGATAATTTCACAGTGCAATTAAATTTGCTGAGGTCGTAGCCTTTATTTAATTTGTTAGAAAAATTAAATAAGTGAAATTATGTTTAAATGTGTGTTCGCACATATTTAAATATATTATCATTATTGTTAAATGTTAATATATATTTAAATATATATTAATTGATTTTAATTGAGATAATGATGGAAAAAAATAAAAATATTAAATTGGGAGTGTTTGGCAACATGGGGCGTTTAGGTTGGAGCTCAAGCCTATTCCGTATGGGATTAGGGCAAATTGTTTTTACTATAAAAAGAAAAATGTGTGATTATTCAATTAATCTTTAATTTATCTTTTAAAAGAAAACACACGCACAACCCCTCTCAATACACTCCCACGGAAGAAACAAGATTGCCCAAAATCAATTTCAATTGATTTGCTTTTTCTTCTTAATCTTGAAGCCAAAGAGGATCTAGCAAATCCCTCTTTGGTTCTTTTGAGATTGTCTTCGTGTGGACTACGCAGGTTCGATCCTTGTAACGCCCCGCTTGAGGTACGTTGTTATTGTTTCCTCTTTCGCCCTTAATCGAGTTGGTTTTTGTTATATTTGTTTGTTTGAGTGTTATGTTGAATGTTGCCACGAAATTGGTTGAAAACGAAGAATTTCGAATCTGCGTGCTTCGCCGGGCGAAGAATCTTCGCCGCGGCGAAGAGAGGTTGAAGCCACGGGGAAGGCTGGCAGAGACGGTTTCGCCGCGGCGCAGTTTCTTCGCCGCGGCGACACCCGAATAAAATGGTTGATTGAGTTTTAGATATTTTCTTCCCCAAGGGCTATTTGACCTTTATACCCCTAACTAGCAGGAAAAGTGGGGAGTTAATTGTAAGGATTTTCCATGGAGAATGTGTTGGTATGGGGGTGAGATTGTAATGAATCAAAGGATATGGATGGAATTTCCAAAGAAGAGTAAGGGCAAAATGGGAATGAGTGTGTTTATATTTCATTAAAAGGAATTAAGAGTTAGCAAACCCTCATTCTTCTTCTCCAAAAACGCAACCCTTCATTCTTCTCCTCTCAACTTCTCTTTTCTTTTGTTCAAGGAATTTCAAGGGTTTTTGAAGTGATTTGGGGGTATAGAAAACAACCTAAGGCTTCCTAAGGTAAGGATTTCTCCTTAAGTTGTGTGATTTGTGGATTTTAGTTCATTTTGGTTTTTTGAGGGTTTTCATTCTTTTGGTTATGAGTAGAGAGAATAGCCAAGAAAACCAAGTGGAAAGAAGGATTTGGTGAAGTCTCTCCATAACAAGTAAGTAAAACCCAACCCAAGTTGAGATTTATGAATTTTCTTGATTAGGGTTTTGATAGAAATGATGTATGTATGTGATATACATGTAATATAGCATGTATGAAGGATTAAATAGAGATTTCTATGCTTTGTGATTGTTTATACCTTGCAAATTTGAGAAATGGGTTGTTGGTTTGGCAAGGTAGTTGAGATGGAATTTAAGGGTATTATGGAACCCTTTTTGGAAGTGTTTTGTTTGACAGGTTATTATGGCTTTGTGAAGGGGTTTTCCCCATTTTGGATGGTTAAGAAAAGTTTTAGATTCATGGCTATGATAGAGTTTTATAGTGCACATGAGTTGTTTGATGAAATGCCTAATAGAGGTTTGAGTGTGAGTAATGAACCTTAATTCTTGCAACATTGCATGTTGGCATTTCACAAGTGCATTAGTAGAGATGAATCATCCATGTGCATTGTTATATGCATTGACAAGTGACCTAAGAAAGAGTAGGAAACTTTGTGTTTAGAAATACCCTATGAGTAGAGAGCTTAGTGGGTAAAATTACTCTAAGGGTAGAGAGCATTGAAAAAATGCTACAATAGAATGAGTTAGAAGAGTAGTATAGTTGGGATGATGCTTTGTGATCATCACCCGACCGTTATGGGAATCGGATTGATGCTTTGTGATCATCATCCGAATGGCCCTAAGAGATGGGTCGATGCTTAGTGATCGTCACCCGAATGAGTAATAGAAATGGGTAGATGCTTTGTGACCACTACCCGGATTAATTAAGAGATATGTAGGTTGATGCTTTGTGATCATCATCCAATGGCTAGTAGAAGCGGGTTGATGCTTTGTGATCATCACCCGATAGTGACTAGAGACGGGTAAATGCTTGGTGATCGTTACCCAAATTTCATGAGGAACGGGTAGGTGCTAGGTGATCTCCACCCGATAGTTAGAAAGAACCGAGTTAGTGCTTTGTGATCCTCACTCGGTAGTCACTAAGAACGGGTTGGTCTTGTGTGAATTCCACCCAATAGCCATAGAGTGAGATTGGTCTTTGTGTGAACGCCATCCAGCCTCGTACCTCGGTAAGATGAGGCCATGATGTTATTAGAAAGGAAATAAGAAACAGATTAGAAAAGGAAAGAATTAAGAGTCACACGAGGGGACGTAGCTTAGAGAGTTTTACTTATCCCGAGGCATTATTTGTGCTCACCTGCTTATTTTTCCTTTGTGGATGCAGGGTTCTAGGTGATGTGCGGTTGGAGGGGCGTCGGCGCGCGGAGCAATAGCTACCTTTGTTCCCTATTTTGTCTTTTGAAATGCACTTTTATGTGATAACCTTTGTGTATAAAAGACATGTGAATTGTAATGAAAAAGAAACATTTTGGGCCCAATTTTCCATTGTTAATTGCATGCATTGTACTAGTTTTCGTAGATGTTACATTTTTGGTATCGAGCAAAGATTTTGGGATTGACAGGTGTACTATTCTCATCGCCACGGCGTCCTCTAACCCACCGTGTGAGTAATTCTTTCCTTACATAATTGTTTCTTGAGTTCATTAGCGTGATCATTTTTGTAGATGAGGCGTAGTTATCGAAATCGCGGTAAAGGTGTGGTGAATGAAGGAGAACCTTCTAACCCACCAGAGTCTCGCCCCCTCCCTTGGATGAAGCTAGAATCCGGGGAGGGGTTGTACAGCAAGTTATGGCTGAAACTCGGGGAGAGTAGTACCCCCGGTACAAGTCTTGTCGATCCACGCTGTAGAGAGAGGGCAAGCCGGTACCTCCCCGATGCGAGCAGAGTGGAACCGATTACGGTCTCTCTGCAGCATCAGCCCTCGAGTTTAAAGGGTACTACGGATCCGGTAGTAGCGAAGAGTGGCTTGGAGGGTCGATAGAGCAGCCACGGGTTTATTTCCCATGTCGGCAGGGAGAAGATCCCGGTATGCGAGTTTCTTGTTTAGGGGTGATGCCCGAATTTGGTGGGAATTGATGGAAGAAACTCACGGCCTTGATAATGACGTGGGAAGAGTTTAGGCAAGAGTTTGAGGTGAGTATAGATCGAGGACCAAGTTCATGAGAAGGTCCAAGAATTTATCGATCTGACAAGGGACTAAGCGGCTGTGAAAGAGTACTCGGTGAAGTTCAACGCCCTTGCAAGGTTTGCAGGGAATAGTTAGCACTCCGGCCTTGAGAAGGGATAAGTTTGTGCATGGATTGAAGGCGGAGATGGCAGGGATATTATGACAAGCTCCACCCTCCTCGGAATTACGGTGAGGCCTTGAGGCGGGCAATGAAGGCGGAGATTTTTGAGAATAAAATCTTCCCCGTAGGATCCTCGGCAGGGAGGACCGAAGGAGGCTACCCTCCGCTCCTCAGAGAGAAACATGAGGGTGAAAAAGGTAAAGACATGAAGAATCGAAGAAGAAGTTTCAGTATAGACGGAATAGAAAGGAGTGGAGGAATAAGCGACCTCGAGCGGAAGGGTTTCCTCCTTGCCCTAAGTGTGGGAAGAACCACCCGGGAGAGTGTACGAAGGATCGAGAGTGTGCTATAGGTGCCGACAGCGGGGCACATGATGAGGGATTGTAAAGCTCCTCTTCCACCAGCGCTCGGGGAGAGACTGCGATGCGAGTTTTCTTGTGGCACAAGGGAAGCGAGGACAGTCCATCGGCCATTGCTTGCGGTCGATTATTATTTCATGCGATCCCTTTATATGCTTTAATTGATTGGGTGCTACCCATTCATTTATATCTTATGGGATGCTTGAGAGATTAGGTTTGAAACCTCTTAGGCGACTCGGCCCATTAAGATAGAACTACCCGATGGGGTTAGTGTTGTGACTCAAGAGATTTTGTTAAGAGAGTCCTTAGTGATCCGGGGTAGAGAGTTACAGGTTGACTTAATAGTTTTTGATATGCCCGACTTTGATGTGATTACGGGCATGGATTTCCCTAGGGGAGGTATGGAGTAGAGATTGGTGTCGGAAAAAGAAGGCGAGGTTTAACCTCGATTGTGGAGATAAGTTTAGTTTTGGAGAAGGCCATCGATTGAGCATCTGATTAGTAATGTAAAGGCCGGGAAGATGTTGAGAAAGGGGTGTTCGGGTTATATTGCCCATGTAGTGCAGTGGTGATGTTCCCACGGTTAGAGATCCAGAGGGTGCCGGTAGTTCGAGACTTTCTAGATGTGTTTCGGAAGAGTTACCGGGTTTGCCTCCGAGAGAGAGGTAGAATTTAGTATCGAACTAGCACCAGGGGAGGCACCAATATCCAAAGCCCCTTATCGAATGGCCCAGGTGAGCTCAAGAATTAAAGCAACTCCAAGAGCTTTTGTTAGATAAAGGCTTTATCCGACCAAGTCATTCCCCTTGGGGAGCTCAATCTTGTTTGTGAAAAAGAAGGATGGATCACTAAGGATGTGTATTGATTATAGGGAGTTGAATAAAGTTACGATGAAGAATAAGTACCCACTACCCCAGGATAGATGATCTTTTTGATCGGTTGAAAGGAGCGGCAGTGTTCTCCAAAAATTGATTTGAGGTCGGGTATCATCGGGTGAGTGGTTGAACAAGATGTGGCTAAGGCGCCTTTCGTACAAGGTATGGGCATTATGAATTTGTAGTAATGCCGTTTGGTTTGACCAATGCCCGGCGGTTTTTATGGACTTGATGAAGCAGGGGTATTTCACGAGTACTTGGATCGGTTTATTGTTGTCTTCATCGCGACATTGATTTACTCAAAGTCAAGAAGAACATGAGAAACACTTGGGATTAGTATTGCAACGGTTTGAGAGAAAAGAAGTTGTGTGCTAAATTTTCCAAGTGTGAGTTTTGGTGAACCAAGTGATATTCTTGGGTCATACGTGTCGAAGGAGGGATTTCGGTAGATCAGAGTAAAGTGCGGGCAATCTGGAATGGCGAAGCCGAGAAGCAGTGAAAGAAATCGGGAGTTTCTTAGGCTTAGCAGGTCTCTGGCGATTTGTAGCGGGATTCGCCCTTGATTGGCTAAAGGCCCAAGTTGGTGACTCTTACCAAGCGAAAACTCCTTTTATGCAGTGGCGGACTTGTGAAGAAAGCTTTCAAGAGTTGAAGAAAAGGTTAACATCGGCTCTGTGCTAGTGTTACCACGGGAGGGTGTAGATTATGACATTTATCTGACGCCTCTTTGCGGGGACTCGGAGGCGTGTTGATGCGTTAGGTAGGGTTATAGCTTATGCTTCTCGTCAATTGAAAGAGTACGAGACCGGATACCCTACGCATGACCTAGAGTTAGCAGCTGTGGTCTTTGCTTTAAAGATATGGAGGCATTACCTTTATGGTGTGAAGAGTAATATCTACACCGATCATAAGAGTTTGAAGTACTTCTTCACTCAAAAGGAGTTGAATATGAGGCGAGAGAAGGTGGTTAGAGTTTGGTCAAGGATTATGATTGTGAGATCAAGTACCAACCAGGGGAAAGCCAATGTAGTAGAGATGCCTTGAGTAGAAAAAACTCATGTTTTTCCGGCTTACCGAGCGAGAAAGAGTTAATAGAAGAATTGTCTAAGGAAGCTGATTGAGGTGGTTAGGGAAGAATTGCCGGCCTAGTGGTGTCAGTCCTCTTTACTAGAGGAAATTAGAGAAAAGCAAATGGCTGATGAGTGGTGTCAGAAAATAGTTCAGCAAGTGCATGAGGGCAAGACATCAGAGTTCTTTGTGAGAGATGGTGCCCTCTATTTCAGAAATCGGTTGTGCATTCCTCCATATGAGGAGTTGAAACAGAAAATCCTCTTAGAGGCTCATGACACACCGTACACCGCTCATCAGGGAGCAACCAGATGTATCGGGATATCAAGAAAGGCTATTGGTGGTCGGTATGAAGAAGGACATTGCGAGTTTGTAGCTAAATGCCTAACGTCGGTGGGTGAAAGCAGAACACCGGCGGTCCAGTCGGGAGGTTGCTTCACCCATTGAGTATCCCAGAGTGGAAATGGGAGAGCATTTCGATGGATTTTATCACGGGTCTCCCCAGAGTACAGAGAGGGTATAATGCTATATGGGTGATTGTGGACAGGCTAACCAAATCAGCCCATTTCCTCCCAGTAAAGGATAGTACCACTACAGATCAGTTGGCCCAGATTTACCTTAAGGAGATAGTCAGATTGCATGGTGTGCCCAAGGCTATAGTATCGAGATAGAGATTCAGATTTGTTTCGGATTATACGGACAAGTTTCTGAGAGGAGTTTGGGTACCCGTTTAGCATTGATCTTGCCTATCATCCTCGACGAGATGGCCAACGAGAGAGCGAATCGGGTGCTCGAGGATATGTTGAGCTTTGTTGCATGGATTAAACAGTATCTGGCTTGAGATGTTACCATTAGTAGAATTTGCCTACAACAATATTGCTATCTACAATTAGAATGGCGCCTTACGAGGCTTTGTATGGTAGACGATGTAGGTCTCACTTCATTGGGATGAAGTAGGAGAGAGATGAGTTAGTACCGCTCTTGGGCCAAAGATGACTCGGGAAACTAGTAGAAGATGTGAAGGTGATCCAAGTAGAATGAAACAAGCCCAAGATCGACAGGAAGAGTTATGCCAACTTGAAGAGGAAAGAGGTGGAATTCCAAGTGGGTGACAAAGTGTTTCTGAAAGTTTTCCCTTACAAGCGAGTCATGCGCTTTGGAACCAAAGGAAGTTAGCAGGGTTTGTAGGTCCTTTTGAGGTCTTGCAACGAGTGGGGAAGGTGGCCTATGATTGGCATTACCACCTAGCATGGACGGGGTGCACGATGTCTTCCATGTCTCGATGCTACGAAAGTATGTAAGTGATCCCCTCCATGTCGAGGCGTAGAAGGCGTTGAAGTACAGAGAATCTAGTATATGAAGAACGTCCAGTTCGGATTTTTAGATCGAAGGGTTAAAGAACTTGGAACAAGAGTGTTCCGCTAGTGAAGGTCCTTTGGAGGAATCACAAAGTGGAAGAGGCCACTTGGGAAGTAGAGCGGGACATGCGGGAATCGTTTCCCGAGTTATTTGTTTGAATTTCGGGGACGAAATTCTTTTAAGGGGAAGAATTATGCGCCCAGCAGTGCGTTGTTATTGTTTCCTCTTTCGCCTTGGTCGAGTTGGTTTTTGTTATATTTGTTTGTTTGAGTGTTATGTTGAATGTTGCCACGAAATTGGTTGAAAACGAAGAATTTCATCTGCCGTGCTTCGGCCAGGGCGAAGAATCTTCGCCGCGGCGAAGAGAGGTTAAGCCACGGGGAAGGCTGCTTTGGACGGAGGTTTCGCGCGGCGACAAAGTTTCTTCGCGGCGGCAGGCCCGAATAAAATGTTGATTGAGTTTTAGATATTTTTCTTCCCCAAGGGCTATTTGACCTTTATACCCCTAACTAGCGGGAAAAGTGGGGAGTTAATTGTAAGGATTTTCCATGGAGAATGTGTTGGTATGGGGGTGAGATTGTAATGAATCAAAGGATATGGATGGAATTTCCAAAGAAGAGTAAGGGCAAAATGGGAATGAGTGTGTTTATATTTCATTAAAAGGAATTAAGAGTTAGCAAACCCTCATTCTTCTTCTCCAAAAACGCAACCCTTCATTCTTCTCCTCTCAACTTCTCTTTTCTTTTGTTCAAGGAATTTCAAGGGGTTTTTGAAGTGATTTGGGGGTATAGAAAACAACCTAAGGCTTCCTAAGGTAAGGATTTCTCCTTAAGTTGTGTGATTTGTGGATTTTAGTTCATTTTGGTTTTTTGAGGGTTTTCATTCTTTTGGTTATGAGTAGAGAGAATAGCCAAGAAAACCAAGTGGAAAGAAGGATTTGGTGAAGTCTCTCCATAACAAGTAAGTAAAACCCAACCCAAGTTGAGATTTATGAATTTTCTTGATTAGGGTTTTGATAGAAATGATGTATGTATGTGATATACATGTAATTATAGCATGTATGAAGGATTAAATAGAGATTTCTATGCTTTGTGATTGTTTATACCTTGCAAATTTGAGAAATGGGTTGTTGGTTTGGCAAGGTAGTTGAGATGGAATTTAAGGGGTATTATGGAACCCTTTTTGGAAGTGTTTTTGTTTGACAGGTTATTATGGCTTTGTGAAGGGGTTTTTCCCCATTTTGGATGGTTAAGAAAAGTTTTAGATTCATGGCTATGATAGAGTTTTATAGTGCACATGAGTTGTTTGATGAAATGCCTAATAGAGGTTTGAGTGTGAGTAATGAACCTTAATTCTTGCAACATTGCATGTTGGCATTTCACAAGTGCATTAGTAGAGATGAATCATCCATGTGCATTGTTATATGCATTGACAAGTGACCTAAGAAAGAGTAGGAAACTTTGTGTTTAGAAATACCCTATGAGTAGAGAGCTTAGTGGGTAAAATTACTCTAAGGTAGAGAGCATTGAAAAAATGCTACAATAGAATGAGTTAGAAGAGTAGTATAGTTGGGATGATGCTTTGTGATCATCACCCGACCGTTATGGGAATCGGATTGATGCTTTGTGATCATCATCCGAATGGCCTTAGAGATGGGTCGATGCTTTGTGATCGTCACCCGAATGAGTAATAGAAATGGGTAGATGCTTTGTGACCACTACCCGATTAATTAAGAGATATGTAGGTTGATGCTTTGTGATCATCATCCAATGGCTAGTAGAAGCGGGTTGATGCTTTGTGATCATCACCCGATAGTGACTAGAGGCGGGTAAATGCTTGGTGATCGTTACCCAAATTTCAAATTTTATGAGGAACGGGTAGGTGCTAGGTGATCTCCACCCGATAGTTAGAAAGAACCGAGTTAGTGCTTTGTGATCCTCGCTCGGTAGTCACTAAGAAAGGGTTGGTGCTGTGTGAATTCCACCCAATAGCCATAGAGAGTGAGATGGTCTTGTGTAGACGCCATCCGGCCGTACCTCCGGTAAGATGAGGCCATGATGTTATTAGAAACAGAAATAGAAAGCAGTTAGAAAAGGAAAGAATTAAGAGTCACACACGGGGACAGACAGGTTAGAGTTTTACTTATTGAGCATTATTTGTGCTCACCCAGTTATTTTTCCTTTGTGGATGCGGGAGGTTCTAGGTGATGTGCGGTTGGAGGGCGTCGGCGCGCGGAGCAATAGCTACTTGTTCCCCTATTTTATCTTTTGAAATGCACTTTTGTAAATAGTAACCTTTGTGTATAAAAGACATGTGGAATTGTAATGAAAAAGAAACATTTTGGGCCCAATTTTCCATTGTTAATTGCATGCATTGTACTAGTTTTCAGTAGATGTTACAATCCTACACTTGGATCGGTAGCAAAACATTCGTCGACAAATTTGGAGGAGCCTCCAACGTGCATTTGTTTCTCTTAACTCATGTTTAATATTTCTGTAGATTCTTATTATGATAAAATTCTAAAAGTATACCTTTGATCTTGGCTCATGTAAACGATCCTATTATATATATTTTTTTTTTGTTTCCACTGCTTATACGGGATTTAGTTTACTACCAGTCGTATCAGAGCCTAGGGTACTAAATTTTACAATTTTTATTTGGATGGTTGATAACATGTATTTGTTGATAATATGTTGCCATATTGAATCTGAGTAAAATCTGTCTTAAATCATGTTTTGAGAAATTGATTAATCAATTACTCTGATTTGTTGATGAACTGCAATTTTGGTTTAATGCATGATGGATTTTTGTTGAGATCAATGTGTTTAGTTGATTGCAAAATCCGTTTAGAGTGTTTTTGGTTGCTGTATGAACAGATTCGGAGCTACAGATCTGTGTACGCTCACCTCGGCGATATAACCCATCGCCGCAGCGAGCGTTATTCATGTTGGCACTGGTGACGAAACCAACGCTCGCCGCGACGATCTTCTTCTGGACAAGCGCTGGTGACGAAACCAGCGCTCGTCACGGTGATATAAAGCATCGTCGCGGCGATCATCTTCTGGACGAGCGTTGTACAAAAACAGCGCTCGCCGCAGCGATATAACCCATCGCCACGGCGATCGTCCCTTAGGGCAGTGCTGCGCCAAATCGCCGCGACGAACGTACGTTAAGCGTGAACGACAAGTTGCCAATGCACGCCGCGACGATCTAACTCATCGCCGCAACGAGCGCACTTCTGAGTGCGTAGGGGCTAAAATATAAAGTTTTAAAACTTTTGGACCAAAGTACAGTTCTGCTAATTGTTAGGGGGTAAATGTAATTAACCCACAAATTTCAAAAATTGATTGTTTTTTAAATGTATGCTTTGTACTTGTTTGTACATTGCATGGTGCCCGGTACATGAGCCTTAGACCTAAGGGTGAATGTTTTAAAATATTTTGGGTATGTATGGTTGTATTATTTAATAAATAGGGCCTGCGTGTCCTGCCTTTCTCCTCTTCTCGATGTACATTCTCTTCTCATCTAATTCCCCTCGAATGTAAATCGAGGTTTCTAAATGTAAAGAATTTTGTATTATTATTCTTTTGTAAATTTAAAAGTTTTGTAATGTACTTGAAGATGGAGCAAAGAACGAGGCAACTATACTTGAAGACTTGAGATGTTTATTATAGGACCCCTAGGTGACCTACCGATTCCTCTAGGCTCGAGGAAATTGGTTTTGGTTGGGCCATGTACTGGCACGTTTAATTTTTGTTTAGAATGCACGCTAAGGTTGAATGTTTGATAACATGCCAAACAATGTCATTCTAACAAAGATAATAATCTGATGAGACATTAAATAACAAACCCCTCAATCCGAATTATATTAAGTCACGTAAACCTTCCATCACCATGGTTTTAATCAAACCATTGTTCGTCGAAACCTTGTTTGCCAAAGCGAAGGGTACACTTCTACCAGTGGGAGGTTAAAATACATTGAAGTTTTCCTTAATGGTGATGGGTCGACTTAAAATGACGGTTTTGCTTGTTTGCCAAAGCGAAGGTTGATAAACGTGTCATAGGCATAGTAGAGCAATACACAATTATGTGTACGCGGTGACATGTAGTGTCCACTCTACTGATACTGAGAATCACACTTGAGGACAATGGTTGGAGCCATTGGATTGTGTGTTGACTTACTCACATTTGAGGTTGATAGTGGGAGCTATCAACCGGGTGTGGAATTAAGTTTGTTGGCCTACCTAATCAACTCATTTTGGCTTGTTCACCAAAGCGAAGGTTTGAAATGGGCAGGATTGGGGATCCTCGGTCCACTAGGAAAGTCAACGAGCTTTCCCGGAAAGTTAATAGTGAGGGCTATTGGCTTGAGTAAAATAGTGGGAGCATCGCTTTAATAAAAGACCATATTAAATAATAATGAACTTTATAATAACTTTATCTTTTACGCAATTGTAGATTCACCAAAATGAGCATTATGAACTGCGACCGATAATCGAAAAGAAAAGAAAGTTGGATGGATCCAATTTCTCGGTCGCATCGTAATCTTCGATTATACTTAAGTCGAAAAGAAATTGTATATCCTTGAAAAAGCCATACATGGTGAGCCTGATCCCTGATGCCACTCGGGAAGTTAAGGATACTTATCAAAAGTTCCTTGATGATGCCGATGCGTTCAATGCTTAATGTTAGCATCGATGACACTATGCCCAAAAGCAAAAGATGAGAATATGGATGCTTCTTCGATTATTCTACATCTCAAGGAGCTTTACGAAACAAATGCTCGACATGAGAGGTACAAGGTGTCAAAGCCTGTTTGGGAGTCGTCGACCGAGAGAGCCAAGTTAGTCCTCATGTGCTCAAGATGATCGAGCATAGAGAGGCTTGAGACTTTGGGATGTGGCTTGGATGCGAATTACAAATGGATTTAATTCTGCAATCCTTGCCCGACTTCTTATGCTCCGTTCATAATGAATTTCAATATGAACACGATGGAGAAAACCCCTCGAACTTCCCGAACATGCTTAGGGATCAGAGTAGGACTTGAAAAATTCCAAGCCTGCTTTTAATCTTGGGTTGCCGCCGGAGGAAACCAAAGGGTTACAAGAAGGGTAAGGCCAAGGCCAAGGCCAAACCCAAGCCCAAGCCCAAAGGACAGGTTGCTCTTGGGCCACGAGAGTGGCATAGGGAAGGGCAAGGTAGTCTCGTTTCTTTTGTGGCAAGCTTCCGCCACCGGAGGAAACACTCGCAAGGCTTTCCCTCACAAGTAAGAAAAAGAAGTCGAGGCTACGACTTCGGGTATCTTTATGATTGAGATTAATTTCTCTCCCTCAACATCTTGGGTCATTGACACAGGATGTGGTACTCATATTTGTACTGATGTGTAGGGACTAAGGCAGAGTAGAGTGCTCGCCAAGGGAAAGGTGGACCTACAAGTTAGAAATGGATCACATGTGGCGCATTCGGTCAGAGGAACTTAATGTGGTATCTTTGCGCACGGGCTTGTTATTGGAATTACATAATCAAGTATCACGTACCTTCTATTTCTAGAAATATTATTTCGGTATCCGCTTTGGATAATATGGGGGGTATCATTTTGAGATATCTAATGGATTGTTGTCCTTTAGTTTGAATGGTATTCTATTTGGAATTGCAAGGTTATATAATGGATTACATGTTCTTGATTTAAACAATAAAGATATTCTCAATATTGAAACCAAGAGAGCTAAACATAGCGATCAAAACTAGACATATCTCTGGCACTGTAGATTGTGTCATGTTAATAAGACCCGCATTGCAACACTTTAAAGGGATGAAGTTTTGGACCCTTTTGACTTTCAGTCATTTGAGGTATGCGGGTCATGCCTATTAGGCAAGATGACCAAGTCTCCTTTCACAGGGATAAGGTGAAAGAGGGCTCTGAAATGTTAGGCATCATCCATAGTGATGTATGTGGTCCACTACAGCTGAAGCTAGAGGTGGATATTCATACTTCATCACATTTTACCGATGATTTCAAGAGATATGATTATGTCTATCTTATGAGAAATAAATCAAGCCTTTGATAAATTCAAGGAATTCGAAATGAAGTATGTAATATGTTGGGCAAAAAGTATTAAAGCTCTTCGGTCGGATCGAGGAGGTGAATACTTAACTTAGGATTTTCGTAGTACCCGGAAGGAATGTGGGATAGTATCACAACTCACCCCTCCTTATACACCCCAACACAATGGAGTGTCGAAAGGAGGAATAGGACCTTACTTGACATGGTTAGGTCCATGATGAGTTTTAGTGATTTACCCGCATCATTCGGGAGGTTATGCCCTTTAGAGACTACTTAATTACATTTTGAACCGTGTACCGTCAAAAATCAGAGATAAAACTCCATATGAGCTATAGAGCGGGCGAAAGTCCAACTTGTCTTATCTTAGGATTTGGGTTTGCGAAGCTTATGTTAAGAAATTGACTTCGAACAAGTTGGGCCCAAAATCTTGTAAATATATATTTGTGAGGTATCCAAAGGAGACCAAATGATACTATTTCTACCACCTTAAGAAAGGTGCAAAATTTTGTTGCTCGAAGGTGTCTTCCCCTAGAAAAGGAATATTTTCTAAAAGTGCTAGTGGGAGAAAAAGTAGAACTTGATGAAGTTCTAGAACCACAAGATATACTAGGACGAAGGACGGGATGATGTGCCACAGGGAAGTGGTTGAGCATCATGAGGAGGTTACTCCACAACTCAGGATCAAAGTGAACCACCTCCCGGGTAGCATAGAGCTACGAGATCCGGGAGAGTACGCCATGAGCCCGAGAGGGATATGGTTATCTCGTGACTCAACATGGTGACGCATCGGTCTACCAAGAAGATGAACCCAGAACCTACAAAAACGCTATATCGGATCCAGATTCCGTTAAATGGCTTGAAGCCATTAAATCTGAAATGGACTCCATGTACCAGAACCAAGTGTGGTCTCTGGTGGAACCACCCCAAGGGGTAAAACCCATAAGGTGTAAATGGGTCTTCAAGAAGAAGACTGACATAGATGGCAACGTGCATACTCATAAAGCACGGCTGGTTGCCAAAGGTTTCAAACAAATTCATGGCATTGACTATGAAGAAACCTTTTCGCCGATTGCCATGATTAAATCCATCCGGATGATGTTTGCAATTGCTGCATATCATGACTATGAGATTTGGCAAATGGATGTCAAAACTGTTTTCCTGAATGGAAACCTTGAGGAGGATGTGTACATGACACAGCCTGATGGTTTCGTTCTTGATAGTCAAACCAATAAGGTATGCAAGTTGCAGAGATCCATTTATGGACTTAAGCAAGCTTCAAGGAGCTAGAACATTCGTTTTGATGAAGCCGTAAAAGAATTCGGTTTTATCAAGAACGAAGATGAGCCATGTGTGTTAGTAAACGGTCCCGTATCGCACGCTTAACAACGAAAAAATAAAAATAATGAGGATCGTTTACATGAGCCAAGATCAAGGGTATAATTTTACAATTTTATCATAATAAGAATCTGCAGAAATATTAATCATGAGTTAAGAGAAAACAATCGCACGTTGGAGGCTCCTCCAAATTTATCGACGAATGTTTTGCTACCGATCCAAGTGTAGGATCAAACCCACGTAGTCCACACGAAGACAATCAAAAGAACTAAGGAGGATTTGCTAGGATCCTCCTTAGCCTTAGAATCAAGAAGACAAATCAAATGAATTGATTTTTGGGCAAAAATTGGATTCTGCCGTGGGAGTGTAAAAATGGGGCTGTGTGTTTTGTTTTTCAAAGAAAAAAAAAACCACAATAAAAAATCACACACTTTTCTTTTTATATTAAAAACAATTTGCCCTAATCCCATATGGAATAGACTTGGGCTCCAACCCAAACGCCCCATGCTGCCAAATACTCCCAATTTGATTTATTTTATTTTCCATCATTATCTCAATTAAAATCAATTAATATATATTTAAATATATATTAACATTTAACAATAATGATAATATATTTAAATATGCGCGAACACACATTTAAACGTAATTTCACTTATTTAATTTTTCTAACAAATTAAATAAAGGCTTCGAAACCTCAAAGAAATTTAATTGCACCGTGAAATTACCAAAATACCCTTTCACCTTAAAAGGACGAAACGCCCTTCTTTCTTCTTGGATCTTAAATTATCTTCTATGTGTGTGACCCTCGGGCTCCCTCATCATATCGGCAAGTGTATAGTATCACGATTAACACCAATTAATCGTCTCACTAATACATAGACCAAGATTGGCCCTAGCAAGGCATCATGGCCACCCGATAGATCGGATTCACAAAGTATGCACCGTCCAACGATATGGTTACCGTGCAATTCGATCCTTTCATCATACGAGACAGAACATAGAAATAGTGTCAACCTTCCCGGTTGCTCGATATTATTTATTCAGGCCCTCGGACCAACGACCGTATTATAAACTCGGATAGAGCAACAACTCAATCCCACGTGGCCGTAGTTTTAGTGTCATTGCCATATCTTGAATTGCGCCAGTGGAAATAACTTTCTCCCATACCCGGGAGTGATGAATCCTCTTGTCAATCCACCATAGTCTTGATCGCGGGATCCAATCTGCCAACCGTGTGACTACGAAAAGAAGCTGCGTTAGGCTAGTGTCAAACTACACCAATCCGGTGCACAAGGCGCTCCGGTGATCTCAAGTCTAAGGATCACATGCACCACCATTCATTAGAGGATTTGTTCCATAGACGATGGGGTTACCGTCCATATGGAATCCTCCGGCGGGTGGGTCATCCGGTGAACTTGCTGCGGTGTAATCACTTACAAAGGCAAGCACCCATGTGTTACACCAGGTTGTCACCAAACAACCTTGACAAGTGAGATCGATCCAGCTTCGCTGGTCGCTCAACACTATGATAGCCTTATCGTATTATCCGTGCCCATTACTTCATAATAATCTTGGGGCCCTTTACAAAGCGTTTCTAGAATGGCCACCATATGTGCTCATTGGGTTCTCACTATCAAGATTTGAAACACTTGATACCCTCTCCACACTTCTCCGATTCTAAGGACATATATCAATACATATTGCAATAATAATGATTTATGTGATATAGAATAAAATGAACT
This sequence comes from Pistacia integerrima, assembly GCA_026225825.1. Lineage (NCBI taxonomy): Eukaryota > Viridiplantae > Streptophyta > Magnoliopsida > Sapindales > Anacardiaceae > Pistacia > Pistacia integerrima. The sequence continues at coordinate 17,318,074 of CM047737.1, read as the reverse complement.
TGTTGCGTGTAATCGCCATATTAGCACCATGTAGTTACACCAGGTTGTCACCAAACAACCTTGACAAGTGAGATCAACCACCGCTTTCGACAGGTCGTTCAACACTATGATAGCCTTACCGTATTATTTGTGCCCTTACTTCATAATAATGCTACAAACGTTTCTAGAATGGCCACCATATGTGCTCATAGGGTTCTCACTATCAAGATTTGAAACACTTGATACCGTCGTCCACCTTCTACGATTCTAAGGACATATATCAATACATATTGCAATAATAATGATTTATGTGATATAGAATAAAATGCCTTTTATTGATTAATGAACATTATTACAAAGAGTCAATTGTACAATAATTGATTGGCTCTAGGGCATCTACTCTAACACTGTGTTTACAAGAAAGTGAGTGGGAGCGTAGTAGCATTCCTAGTATTGTATGTCGATGCCACACTTCGATCGGGGAATGATATACCGAACTTGGTGGTAGAAAGACTTGGTTATCCAAGTGCTTTCTCCATGAAGGGACTTAGGGAAGCAGCCTACATCCTTGGTATAAAGATCTATCGTGATAGATCGCGTAGGTTGCTTGGCCTAAGTCAGAGTACATATATTGACAAAGTACTGAAAAGATTCATTATGGAAGAATCCAAGAAGGGATTTCTTCCGATGTCACATGGTGCTTATCTCTCTAAGGATTGTGTCCTAAAACACAAGATGAGAGAGATAGGATGGGAAGAGGATCCCATATGCATCGCAATTGGATCCATCATATATGCCATGCTATGTACTCGGATTGATGTCTCATGTGCTTTGAGCACTTGTAGTAGATATCAATCGAGATCCGGGTGAGCCATCGATGGAGGTGTCCAAGAATATTCTTAGGTACCTAAAGAGGACTAAGGATATGTTCTTGGTTTATGGAGGGAAGATGAGCTCACTATAAAAGGATACAAGATGCTAGTTTCCAAACGGACAAAGATGATTATCGATCGCAATCGTGGTTTGTATTTTTTTTCTCAACTGGGGGTGGCAAAGTGAGTTGGAAAAGCTCCAAGCAAAACACTATAGCGGATTCTACAATGGAGGCTGAGTATATTGCATTGTCGGATGTGGCCAAAGAGGCAGTTTGGATTAAGAAATTCATTACTGAACTTGGTGTGGTTCCTACGGTTGTTGATCCTATAGACATCTATTGTGACAACAATGGAGCAATTGCTCAAGCCTGGGGGAACCACGGTCTCATCAAAATCCGTGACACATACTCGAGACGATTCCATCTCATCGAGAGATAGTTGAGAGGAAAGATGTGCGATTAGTAAAGTGCATACGGCGACAATCTCGCGATCCATCGAACCTCCTGTCATAGTAGACATGACGTGCACTTGAGATCATTTGGTACTAAATACATGAATGATTGGCTATAGTGCAGTGGGAGATTGTTAGAGTAGATGCCCTAGAGGCCAATCAATTATTGTAGAATTGACTCTTTGTAATAATGTTCATTAATCAATAAAAGGCATTTTATTCTATATCGCGTAAATCATTATTATTGTAAAATTATACCCTTGATCTTGGCTCATGTAAACGATCCTGTTATATTTTTTTTGTTTCCGCTGCGTATACGAGACCGTTTACTAACAGTTTGACACTAGCCCAACCTAGTTCTATTCAGAGCTATCAATATGATAGTGATTGGCTACACTGAGAAGTGTATCGAGACTATGGTGGATCGATAAAGGATTCATCACTCCCTAGGCACGGGGGAGCAGTTATCGCACGGGGTAATTCAAGTAAATGGCAATGACACTAAATCTGGTTACAGTGGGATTGAGTTAATGATCAATCCAATTTAATATTCCTATCATTGGTCCAGTAACTAAATACAAACATGTCGAGGATAACTGAGGTTGGCACTATTTATGTACCCGCCTCCCCAATGAGGTAACATTGATGAAAGTATTTGATTCGCACGATAACCAAACCGCTTGACAAAGTTACTTGGGCCTTTGTTGAATCCTCATCTGGTGGCCATAATGCCTTGCTAAGGGCCAATCTTGGTCTGTGTATGAGGACGACCAACCTTGGTGTTTATCGTGATACTATTCATCGCCGATATGATAAGGAGCCTACGGGTCACAAACTTAGAAGATAATTTAAGAATCAATTGTGAGAAGGGTATTTTTTGTCTTTCAGGACAAAAGAGTATTTTGGTAATCTCACAGTGCAATTAAATTAGCTGAGGTTGTTGTCTGTAATTAATTTTAATATTAAAATTAAATTAGTGAGATTATATTTAAATATATATATCTATGTATATATTTAAATAAATTATTATTATTAATTGAATGTTAATATATTATTATATATTAATCGATTTTAATTATAATAATAATTAATTAATTAATTAAAATACCATAAAGGGTGTGTTTGGTTGCAAGGGTGAACTAGGGTTAGAGCCCATGGCTATTCCTCAGTAGAATAGGGTTTTAATGGTTGCATTATATAAGTATAACTTAAAATTAAAACATAAGAGAATTATTCATTCAATTAAAAACTCTAGCCACCCTATCTCTCTCTTTCTCAAGAAGAAATCTTTTCTTGTTCTTCTTTTTTTTATTCTTGAAGCCTTTGATTGTTCTAGCAAAATAATCAAGGGTTCTACGGATTATCTTCGTGTGGACTTCCGTGAGTACGATCCTACTTTGGATCGACCATGCAAAAATCACGTGAACAAGAGATGGTGAACAAGGAACGTAAATAGTAGATGGAGAACAAGAACGGGTGGAATAGTAGATGGTGAACAAAGAACTTATGGGACCAAGAACCTTGAATGGTAACCATGAACGGTAACCATTGGAACAAGAACCTTATGAGCGGTAATCAGGAATAAGTCATGAATAGTATTCCTGTCCGAAATCAGAGACATTCGAAGGAGCCTCTAAACGTATGTAAGTATTCTAATCCTTGAATGGATTTACTTTATACAGATTTTTATTTATGTAAACAGTATAATCTATACTCGGATCTAAGCAAAGAAAGGTAATTGATTTATCAATTGAATTTTTGTTTTCCATTGTGTATGGTAGATCAATTACTTACATCCACTATATAAGTGCATGTGTGTTGAGAGAAAATAACCTAATCTCATTATTATTCAATCATTGAAAGAAGAAGGATGCCCTCTCTCCCTTTTCACTCTCTCACGCCACCCTTGGCTTATTGACTCAAAGATTTCCTTTGATTCAAGTTGATTCTTGAAGCTAAAGAGGATCTAGCAAATCCCTCTTTGATTCTTCAGATTGTCTTCGTGTGGATCATCGTTCATTCGATTCTACTTTGAATCAATAGCGAATCCAAATCAGAGAAAAAGTGAAGGAGCCTCCAAACATGTCTAAGATCTCTGATCCTTGTGTGGATTGTTTATATTTTCTACATAATTTTTTATTTAACACATTAACTATATAATCTATACCCTAATTTTGGGTTTTAAAGGAATCGACTTATCCTTTATTTTTATTTTTCTTTTACGTTGGGTAGATCGATTCCTAACAGTGGTATCAAAGCTTAGGGTACTAGATTATATAGTTTAATCTGAGAATGATAACATGTTATTTTGTTAAATCTGTATATATTATGTGTTGATAGCATGTTTTGAGAAATTGATTGACTCAAAACACTTGATAAATTTTAATTTGTTGATGATCTACGAGATTAGTATAATATGATATGGATTTTTGTTGAGATCGGATGTTAAGAGTGATTGCAAAATCTGTCTGGCGTTCTATGCGATCGGGTTGAACCTGACGCTGCCCGGTCAGCACGCCGCCACGGTAATATAACCCATCGCCACGATGATCATTGTTAGGTGTACAAGCTAATTAAAAAATTAGTGCTCACCTTGGCGATATAGCCAATTGTCGTGGCGATCGTTCTTTATCGCAGTCGCTGATTGAAAATCAACGTTCGTTGCGGACGATATAACCCATCGCCACAGTTATCACACTCTAGTGTGAGAGCTGAATGAAATCAGCTCTCATCGCGGCGATCGCACATGTTGTGTGTACGTGATGAAAGCCAACGCACGTCGCAGTGATATATCTCATCGCATGTAACGCCCCGCTTGAGGTACGTTGTTATTGTTTCCTCTTTCGCCCTTAATCGAGTTGGTTTTGTTATATTTGTTTGTTTGAAAGTGTTATGTTGAATGTTGCCCTAAAATTGGGGTTGAAAACGGAGAAGAATTTGATTTCTGCAGTGGCGTCGGGGCGAAGAAGTCTTCCGCCGCGAAGAGAGGTTGAGCCCACGGGGAAAGGCTGTGCGGGTTTCGCGCCCGGCGGCAGCCCGAATAAAAAGTTGATTGAGTTTTAGATATTTTTCTTCCCCCAAGGGCTATTTGACCTTTATACCCCTAACTAGCAGGGAAAAGTGGGGAGTTAATTGTAAGGATTTTCCATGGAGAATGTGTTGGTATGGGGGTGAGATTGTAATGAATCAAAGGATATGGATGGAATTTCCAAAGAAGAGTAAGGGCCCAAAATGGGGAATGAAAGTGTGTTTATATTTCATTAAAAGGAATTAAGAGTTAGCAAACCCTCATTCTTCTTCTCCCAAAAACGCCAACCCTTCATTCTTCTCCTCTCAACTTCTCTTTCTTTTGTTCAAGGAATTTCAAGGGTTTTTGAAGTGATTTGGGGTATAGAAAACAACCTAAGCTTCCTAAGGTAAGGATTTCTCCTTAAGTTGTGGTGATTTGTGGGATTTTAGTTCATTTTGGTTTTTTGAGGGTTTTTCATTCTTTTGGTTATGAGTAGAGAGAATAGCCAAGAAAACCAAGTGGAAGAGGATTTGGTGAAGTCTCTCCATAACAAGTAAGTAAAACCCACCCAAGTTGAGATTTATGAATTTTTCTTGATTAGGGGTTTTGATAGAAATGATGTATGTATGTGATGTATATGTATTATAGCATGTATGGAAGATTAAATAGAGATTTCTATGCTTTGTGATTGTTTATACCTTGCAAATTTGAGAAATGGGTTGTTGGTTTGGCAAGGTAGTTGAGATGGAATTTAAGGGGTATTATGGAACCCTTTTTGGAAGTGTTTTTGTTTGACAGGTTATTATGGCTTTTGTGAAGGGTTTTCCCCATTTTGGATGGTTAGGAAAAGTTTTAGATTCATGGCTATGATAGAGTTTTTATAGTGCACATGAGTTGTTTGATGGGAAATGCCTAATAGAGGTTTGAGTGTGAGTAATGAACCTTAATTCTTGCAACATTGCATGTTGGCATTTCACCAAGTGCATTAGTAGAGATGAATCATCCATGTGCATTGTTATATGCATTGACAAGTGACCTAAGAAAGAGTAGGAAACTTTGTGTTTAGAAATTACCCTATGAGTAGAGAGTGTGGGTAAATTACTCTAATGGGTAGAGAGCATTGAAAAATGCTACAATAGAATGAGTTAGAAGAGTAGTATACTTGGGATGATGCTTTGTGATCATCACTCCGATCAGCATGGGAATCGGATTGATGCTTTGTGATCATCATCCGAATGGCCTCCTAAGAGATGGGGTCGATGCTTAGTGATCGTCACCCTTTAATGAGTAATAGAAATCCCGGGTAGATGCTTTGTGACCACTACCCGATTAATTAAGGAAGAATATGTAAGGTTCCGATGCTTTCGATCATCATCCAATGGTTAGTATGTGGGTTGATGCTTTGTGATCATCAAACCGATAGTGACTAGAGACGGGTAAATGCTTGGTGATCGTTACCCAAATTTCATGAGGAGCGGGTAGGGTGCTAGGTGATCTCCACCCAGATAGTTAGAAGAAGCCAAGAGTTAGTGCTTTGTGATCCTCGCTCGGTTAGTCACTAACGGTAGGTTGGTCGTGTGAATTCACCCAATAGCCATAGAGAGTGAGATGGTCTTTGTGTGAACGCATGCCAGCGTACCTCCGTAAGATGAGGCCATGATGTTATAGAAAGCAGAGGCAAGAATCGAAATAGCATAAGGGAAAGAATTAGAGTCACACAGACGAGGGACGGGGTTAGAGAGTTTTGACTTGAGAGCATTATTTGTGCTCACCCCGTTATTTTCCTTTGTGGATGGGGCAGTTCTAAGTGATGTTGTGGGTTGGAGGGTGTTGGCGCACGAGGAGCAATAGCTACATCATTACCCTATTTTTGTCTTTGAAATGCACTTTTTATGCTTGATAACCTTCGTGTAGAAAAAGACATGTGAATTGTAATGAAAAAAGCATTTGGGCCCAATTTTCCATTGTTAATTGCATGCATTGTACTAGTTTTCAGTAGATGTTACATCGCAGGGGCCTAAGTGAAAAGTTTCAAAACTTTTGGACCAAAAGTAGATCTGTAAATTATCAGAGGGTAATTAATAATTTCACCCACCCAATTCAAAATTGATTGTTTTGAATGTATGCAATGTACTTGTATGAATATTGTATGCTGCCTGGTACATGAGCCTTAAACCTATGGTGAATGTTTTAAATTATTTTTGGGTATGTATGATTGTAAATTATAAATAGGGACTGTGTGCCCTACCTTTCTCCCCCTTTTCGATGTACATTTTCTTCTCATCTCATTCCCCTCGAATGTAAATCGAGGTTTCTAAATTTATTGATGTAAAATTAGTTTAAGATTAATTTCAGTATAAATTTATAATGACGTATTTTGTAATGTACTTGAAGACGAAGCAAGGACGAAGCGATCATACTTGAAGACCCAAGATATTTATTACGAGACCCCTAGGTGACCCACTGATTCCTCTAGGCTCAAGGAAATCAGTTTTGGTTAGGCCATGTACTAGCACGTTTCTTTAAATGCATAGAATGCATGCCAAGGGTGTATGTTATGACTATAACATCCTAATAAAGATAAAAAACTGGTGAGACAAAAAATAAGAATCCTCAATTAAAGTATATTAAGTCATGTGGAAGCCTTCCATCACCATGGGTTTAATCAAACCACTATTCATCGGAACCTTGTTCACCAAAGCGTAGGGTACACTTCTACTAGTAGGAGGTTAAATTTCATTGGAGTTTTCCTTAATGGAGATGGGTCAACTTAAAATGATATGTTTGCTTGTTTGCCAAAGCTAAGGTTGATAAGCACGTCATAAGCATAGTAGAGAAATGCACATGTTGTGTGTACGTGGCAACATGTAGTGTCCACTCTACTCATACTGAGAATCACACTTGAGGACGATGGCTGTTGGCATAGATGCCCTAGAGCCAATCAATTATTGTGGAACTGACTCTTTGTCATGATGTTTATTAATCAATAAAAGGCATTATCTACTATATCATCTACTATATCATGTAAATCATAGTTATATGTATTGATATATGTCTTTAGGATGGTAGAATCGTGACAAGGGTATTAAGTGTTTAAAATCTTGATAGTGAGAACCTTATAAGCACATATGGTGGCCATTCTAGAAATTTTCATAGCCCCAGTATTATTCTGACCAAGAACACAATAATACAGTAAGGCTATCATAGTGTTGAACGACCTTGTAGAAAGGTAGTGACTGAGCTCACTGTCAAGGTTATTTGCTAACAACCTGGTGCAACACATGGGTGCTTGCTGTAGGCAAGTTCACTACACTAACCCACCAAAGGATTTCATTTAGATGGTAACCCCAATGTCTATGGAATAAATCCTCTAACGAATGGTGGTGCATGTGATCCTTAGACTTGAGATCATCGGAGTGCCTTGTGCACTGATTGGTGTAGTTTGACACTAGCCCAACGTAGTTCTATTCAGAGCTCTCAATATGGTAGTGGTTGGTTGCATCGAAGAGTGTATCAAGACTGTGGTGGATAGACAGAGGATTCATCACTCTTGGGTATGGGAGAAGTTATCTCACGGTGCAATTTAGTTAATGACAATGACAAAGATGTGATCACAGAGGGGATTGAGTTGCTTGCTCGGCTAATTTATTATTCTACCATTAGTCTAGTAATCGAATATAAATATATCGAGGATAACTAAGGTTGACACTATTTCTATGTCTCAATCTCGATGAGATAACAGATGATGAAAGAATTTGATTGCATGACAACCATATCATTGACAAGTAGCTATTTCACTAAATCCAAATCTATCGGGTGGCCATGATGCCTTGCTAGGGGCCAATCGCAATACTACTCACTGCCGGTATGACGAGAAGCCTACAGGTCACACACTAAGAAGACAGTTTAATGATGGTTAACAATGAAAGGTATTTTCGTCTTTTGGACGAAAGGGCATATTGGTAATTTTGCTATGTATTAAATTTATTCGTGGTAGTAGTTTTCAGTTCTAGTTTTTATTGACACCTTTTGAAAATTACAAGTTTAATTATTGAAATTAATATTAATATTAATATTTAATTAAATAATTAAACAAAGACCTACGTGCGATTCCGCCTAAGTTTGGGTAGTTGCTAAACTTTGGGGGTGGAATTGATATTTGGCTTTTCTATATAAAGAAAGGAAAAATAGGTTTTCATTGAGAGAATTCATTATCCAGTCATGGGAGTGAAAAACTTTGAGAGAAATATTTTCTCTCTTCATCTTTTTTCACTCTTTATCCTTACAAACCTTGAAACCTTAAAGCCATGGATTGGTTCAAGCAAAACCAATCTCTAGTCTCTGTTGTACTCTTTTCGTGTGGACGACGTGAGTTCGATCCTACACTTGGATTGGTAGCGAGATCGCGCTAAGAGATATTGATGGAGCCTCCAAACATTGGTATTATCCTTTCCTTGCTTGGATTTGTGTTATTTCAATTTAAGCATGTAAAATATATACATATGACACCCTGCTCTTGAGTTCATCAAAGTAATCGATGGGAAAAATTTTGTTTATCCACTGCGTTTAACCTGTCGATTTACTTACAGTGGTATCAAAGCCTCAGGCCTTGATTGTACATATTTTAATGGTATTTTGATTGATTAACTGAAATGATTGCCAGATATTGCATGTTTGGTTTATTGATTTGTTAATATTGCTTAAATTGATTGACTAATGTGTTGGATTTGTTGAGGGATTTGCATTGGATTGTTTTTGTGATTTGCGCATGAGCAAGAATGTCTGAAAGCGACCAATTTGCACCGCGGCTTTCGGGTTCTTCGCGCGGCACAAATTTCGTAATCCAGAGTTATGTAAATGAGCCACGACGAAATAAAACTTCGCCACGACTCAAATGCGGGAAAAACGTCAAGAGATTGAATTTGCGCATTTGGGCCGCGGTGTAATAAAACTACGTCACGGCGTGATTATGCAGTGTGTTCACTCAATCGCGTGATTTTAGCCGCGACAAAATATCACTTCACCACAGCGTGAAAGCGTCTTCAAATGAAAAAATGCGCATTTGCGCCGCATCATAATAAAACTATGCCGTGGTTGGTTATGACGAAGTAGCGTGCTAAATCGTGAGATTGCGTGATTGCACCCCGGCATAAGTGGAATACACCATGGTGCGAATGAGTTGTTGATAAGAGTGTAATATATATTTTTATTCCTTCCATACTATGTTTTTTGTTATGTTTTATGCCTAGTTGAGTTGATTAGAGTTTATTTTGTAAGTTTGGCATATTTGGATAGACTTTATGAAATAATTGAGAAAAGATTAGGAAATTCCTGATTTTTGTTATTCGACCAGTGCTGCGTTTTTTAGGTTTTTCATGGAGTCAGATTTCTTGATTGCAAAAGTGTTCTTCAGAAAAAGTAAAATAGATGAATCAAGCTTTCCAGAAAGGTATTATGGGTGAGAATCCGAGTTTGTTTGTGCCCTCATTAGTTGTTGCAAAACCGTACCTGGAATCCTAGTAGCGGAAGGATTTCCTGGCTGAGTATCGAGTCTTCGAATGGGCCTAACTGGAGCTTCAGATATCAAAAGTAGGTGATTCAAAGCCCAAATTCATCTACGCATCCAGGACTACAACTTTTATGAAGTGACCAAGCCCAGAAAAGTTCTTTTACATTGTGAGAATCCAGGTGCAAGCTGGATTACAAATTCTGTTTTCCAGATCTGATAAGATTTTGACAGCTTTTGGAAGTCTATCGTTTAGCAAAGATCTAGGAAAGTAATTTTCGTTTTTCATGGGAGAGAATTAAGGAAAAAAGACATCATTTATTTATGAGTTGTTAGGTTAAACGGAGGAGGGCGGTAGAGTTTAGTTTTTTCGGTTTTCTTTTTACTTTTCTACGTCGAGATGTGCGGGTGATTTTTCTTCTTCGAGTTCAAGGGGATTTTGAACTTTGAATTCATGTCATTGGTGTAACTTAACCCCTTCAAGTAACATTGTTCTCAATCTCATTTTTATTGGAATTGTTTATGTTATTACAGTTTTAATTGTTTTTGAATTTGTTTGGGTGATTTAGTAATGGCTGCTAAATTGTTTTTAATCGGAATTTTATACGTTAGGGAATTAGGAATTGTGATACGTAATTGTCCTCTTTCTATTCAAGGAGTAACGCATGATGATAGATGATTATGGACAAGTTTTCAGTCTGTCACCTTGAATAACATAGCCTAAGTTAAATAATCGATTCTGGCGTGATTGTTACTTGGATTGATCTATTTTCTTAATTCTTAAAAATTTGCCATTGAATTAAACTTAGAGCATATTCTAGGTTGTTCAAGGGTTAGGATATAATTGAAGAGCTTATTTCAATAGTGACAATTAAGGGAAAATTTGGGTAATAGAGCTTGTTGTTTCCTAGGGTTAATAATTCCACAATAACGAGATAGAATAATGTTACTGTTAGTTCATGTCCAATGCATGTTTAGGTGGATCTTGAACCGAGAACTGATTGTCTTTAATCTGATATTTTCTACCATTGAAGATTTATTTGTTTCAATTTAGTTTGCATTGATTACAACCCCTTTCATTACTGTTGTCATGTTTAATGTTTAGGATTTTATTTTATTTCTCTGTTGTTTTCATTGTTTTAGAATATAGAATTTAATCGAAGCATTCCCTGTGTGATCGACCCTTCCTTACCCTATATACAATTTAGTAGTTAGGTTAGTAAGGTTAATTAATTTGGTGCATTCGGCATGCTACCAGTTGTGAAAAGTGCGAGTTGCTGGTTTTACGCCGCAGTGCAAATATATTCCTGTTGTGCGCCGTAGTGTGATAAAACCAAACTGCAATGTGAATTGTGTTGTAGTGTTTTTAACAGTGGATCATGCGTAATTCTACAAATCCAAGAGGGTAATTTTTATAATTCAACCCACCCAATTAAAAATTAATTGTTTTGAATGTATGCAATAATTCTTGTTGGAAAAATTGCATGGTGTAAGCATTTACATTAGCCTTGGACCTATGGTGAATGTTTAAAGTATTTTTGGGTATGTATGATTGTAATTTTTAAATAGGGACTGCGTGCCCTGCCTTTCTCCTACCTTCTCGATGTATGTTCTCTTCTCATCTCATTCCCCTCGAATGTAAATCGAGGTTTATAAATTTATTGATGTAAAATTAGTGTAATATTAATTTCACTGTAAATTTAGAATGATATACTTTGTAATGTACTTGAAGATGGAGCAAGGACGAGGCAATCATACTTAAAGACTCAAGATATTTATTACAGGACCCCTAGGTGACCCACTGACTCCTTTAGGCTCAAGGAAATCAATTTTAGTTGGGCCATGTACCAGCACATTTATATTTTGCTTAGAATGCATGCTAAGGTTGAATGCTCAATAGCATGCCAAACAATGTCATTCTAACAAAGATAATAAAACTGGTGGGACGTAAAATAAAAACCCTCAATTAAGTATACTAAGTCATGTGTATGCCTTTCATCACCATGAGTTTAATCAAACCACTATTCGTTGGAACCTTGTTCGCCACAACGAAGGGCACTCTTCTACCAGTGAGAGGTTAAATTTCATTGGAGTTTTCCTTAATGGTGATGGGTCGAACTTAAAATGGATCAGGGCTTGTTCGCCCACATGAAGGTTGATAAACACGTCATAGGCATAGTAGAGAAGTACACTTGTTGTGTGTACGTGGCGACATGTAGTGTCCACTCTACTAATACTGAGAATCACACTTGAGGAGGATGGCTAGGCTATTGGATTGTGTGATTGGCTTGTTGGCTTGTTTCACATTTGAGGCTGGTAGTAGGAGTTATCAACTGGTGTGGATTAAGTTTGTTGGCCTACCTAATCAACTCATTTTGGCTTGTTTTACACAACGAAGGTTTGAAATGGGCCAGATGGGATCTCAGTCCACTAGGAAAGCCAATAGGCTTTCCCGAGTTAATAGTGAGGGCTATTGACTTGAGGAAAATAGTGGGAGTGACTGTTTAATAAAAGTCCTTATTAAATAATAATAATAAACACTATAATAACGGTTACTTGTTCTACACTTGTAGATTCACTTAAAATTGAGCAAAATGATCCCAACATCACTGTGACAAATTATCGAACTGGGAGAGAAATGAAATGGTGAGAATTTCGTTGACTGGTATAGAAGTATAACAATATACTTCAGTCAAGTGATAGATTGTACACCATTGAGAAAGCTTTGTTACAAGAGCCTACAAATAGTTCTATCCATGAGACTGGGTATGTATATGTGAACCATACACATGATGCAAAAGTAGAAATGACTAGATACATTGTGCTTGCATCAATGACACCATTATTTCGCGATAATTAGGTGCCAAAAAATGGATTTGGATTCTATTCTTCATTTTCTTCAAAGAAATGAGAAGCATATGGTGTCTCGGTTTGTTATTCGATAAAGGATGGAAGAGGTACCAAAATTGGCAAATCATATACTGTTGAACCTTCCGATAATCCGAGATTATGCTAGTTTATTTAAGCTTTTAGGCGGATTAGATACTTCTTAGTCTATTTTTTGCTCGAATTGCTTACTTAATTCCTTACATTTCGTGTTTCAGTTAAAATGGAAATTTTGAAGCCCGATAAAAGCAGATTGGAGTTTTTGGACTGTTTTAAGTTGCTGGAGGCAACCTTCGAATTTTTTCGCATTCTTCAAAGGGAAGGCCTTCGCGCGCAGGTTCTTCTCCGCCGTGGCGAAATGGGCAGACGCACCTGCATTTATATCCTTTGTCGCCGCGGTGAGATTCTTCTTCCGCCGCGGACCAAGTCGCTACATCCACTTTTTGTAAAACGACGCTTTTGTTATTAGGCTAAGTTGTAATATTTTGGGCCGAGGTATAAAAAGAAATACTTAGTCTTTTTTGTTTAGTAATGCTTCATGGAGAGATAGGGAGCAGCTTTTGCATTTTCTTAGATTTATTTTGAGGTGATTTTGGATTAACAAAGTGTGAAGATTCGAGGTGGAATCAGTGGATTCATCAATTGGGAAGATTCTTTTCCTTTTCTCTTGTGTCCATGATGTTGAACTTGGAATTTTTCGTTTCTTGTAATTGTTTTATTGATTTAGCCATGAACTAACCTATTTAGGGTTAGGGTTTTGATATAGTTCAGATTCTAATGGGTTAGAAAGTTGATGATTATTAATTTCATATGATTTTGCTTTGATTGTGTGATTATTCTGTATTTATTGTTTATATGTGATGTACATGATGAGATTGAGAGATAATTCATGTTAAGCTTCTTGTGTAATCACCGTTGTATTATTGGATGCTAGAGATAGATTCAAGAACCGATGAAATCAATCTAGGATTCTTGCGCTTAATGAACTTAGATTTATTAACTTTCATTTTGTTGGGTGCGGAAGGTTAATAGGGAAGAGTAGGACAACATAGCCTGAGAAGGTATGTTGAACACTTTAGAGAGTTCGATTTACAATCAATGCATGAGAATATGAATTTAGTTTAATTCTTTAAGTTTAACCCATAGAGTCTGAATGAAGTCAAAACCCTACCCGTTTGTTTGAATTGATTTTATCCTATTTTAAATCTTGCTTTCATAGTTTAATTTTAATTTAGTAAATTTTGTTTTAGTTATAGTTTAAGTTGCTCCCTTAAATCCAAAAGAATTCGATTACTTCAACTTGAAAACAGTAGAAAAACTTAGTGCTTAGCAACAATCCTCATGGGAACGATACTCACTCATCACTATATTACTTGTGCGACTAGTATACTTGCTATATATTGCATGTTATAGTAAACACGTATAATTGACCGAGTATATGAACAACTTAAAATTTTAGGATGCAGACTTAATGAGGGTTTAGCGATAGACCTAATATTACAGTCTTTGCCGGATTCTTACTCTCAATTTGTCTATGACTTCATTGAGGTTGATAAGAAGAATACCCTTTTCGAGCTTCTGGATATGTTGAAGCCTACTAAGTCAGGCATGAAAATGTTAGAAATGTTGACGTTGGTTGCAGCCAGCTCAAGTGAGAAGGAAAGGGCTTAGAAGTCGTTGGAAGGAACTGCTACGGATAGGAAGGGCATTTGACCTCACTGTGGGAATCCCAGCAACCAGAGGAAACATTGTAAGGCCCACCTAGCAAAAAGGAAGAAGGATGTTACTTCTTCACCAGGTACATTCTTGAGATTAACTTTCCCCCTTAACATCTTGGGTCATTGACACAAAATGTGGTACTCACATTTGACTGATGTGCAGGGACTATGGCAGAGTAAATTGCTCGTTGAGAGAGAGGTGGACCTACCAGTTAGAAATGAAGTACGTGGTGCTGCATTTGCTGTAGGATGTTATCGTCCAATTTTGCCTACGGGCTTGTTTTTTGAACTTGTAGATTATTATGATATTTTTTCAGTTTCTAGAAATTATATTTCTATGTCCATATAGGACAAACGAGAATATTTATTTACTAATGGATTGTTGTCCTTCAGTGCAAATAATATTCTTTGTGGAAGTGTTTCATAATAATATATTCTTCAGATAGACAATAAGGATAATCTCAAAATGACAACTATGCCAACTAAGGAAAGGTGAGTTAAACATACTTGAAAGAATGTGGGATAGTATTAAAACTCGCCTCTCTGTGTACACCCCAACTAATGGTGTATTTGAAAGGAGGAATAGGACCTTACATGAAATGGTTAGGTCAATGATGAGTTTTTACTGATCTACCCACATAGTTTTGGGGTTATGCCTAAGAGACTACGGTTTACACACTAGACAATGTGCTATCAAGGTTTGTAGATAAGACTCCATGTGAACAATAAAGTGGACGAAAGCCCAACTTGTCTTATCTAAGGATTTGGGGTTGCGAAGCTTTTGTCAAGAAATTGACTTCGAACAAGCTGGGCTCGAAATTCTGCAAATGTATATTTGTGGGGTATCCTGAGGAGACCAAAGGATACTATTTCTACCATCCAGAATAGCATAAAACTTTTTGTCCCTCGTAGTGGTGTCTTCTCAAAAAATAAAATTTTAAGTACTAGTGGGAGAAAAGTAGAACTCGATGAAGTTCTACTACCACAAGATACATTAGACAAAAGACGAGATGATGTGCTACAAGACGTGGTTAAGCCTCGGGAGGAGGTTACTCTACAATTTATGGATCAAAGTGAACTACCTCAGGTAGCACAGGAGCTACGTAGATCTGGGAGAGTACATCGTGCGCCCGAAAGATACGATTTTCTCTGTTAGGAAACGATCATACATGGCATCGGAAACAAAAATTATTTAAACATTATAGATCGTTCCTTAGAACCAAGATCAAGGCACAAATTTACAGTTTAGACAACATATTAAAATCTGCAGTAAAATAGTTCAAGGTTAAGAAACCATACCCATGTTTGGAGGCTCCTCCAATTTGTCTCAGAATGGATTTTGCTACCGACCCAAGTGTAGGGTCGAACCAATGTAGTCCACACGAAGACAACCTTAAGGAACTAAAAAGGGATTTGCTAGATCCTCTTTAGCCTTTAAGAACCAAGATGAAAATAAATGAAATATTTTCTTCAAGCAAAAAGAAAACTCAAGTGAGAAGAAAAGAAGGGAAAAATTTCCGGAATATTTGTTTTCAATGAATGAATTAAACAATTCACAAAGTGTCGCACTTATATAGTGCACACTTTGCCCTATTCCATCATGGAATGGGCTTGGGCTCCAACCCAAACTCCCCTTTGTATCCAAATAGCCCTTTAAGGGATATTTTTTAATTTTAATTATTATTGTTATTTCAATTAAATTCAATTAATATATTTATTTCATATATTAATATTTTAACAATAACAATAATTCATTTAAATATATGCGAACACATATTTAAATATAATTTCAATTATTTAATTTAATTAACAAATTAAATAAAGGCTACAACCTCAGCAAATTTAATTGCACTGTGAAATTACCAAAATACCCTTTTCCCTTAAAAAAGACGAAACACCCTTCTTACAACCTGGGTTCTTAAATTATCTTCCCTATGTGTGTGACCCGTAGGCTCCTTTATTTCATACCGACAAAGGTGTGTAGTATCATGATTAACACCAATTAATCGTCTCCACTACACACTACTCCAAGATTGGCCCTCAAGCAAGGCATCATGGCCACCCGATAGATTCTGATTCAACGGGTTACCTACCCACAACGATATAGTTACCGCAATCTAATCCTTTCATCATCCGTTATCTCACCGAGACCGCAGATAGAAATAGTGTCAACCTCGGCTTACTTCCTTCAATATTATGTGTTCGGGCCATCGGACCAATGACCTATATTATAAATCGGATAGTGGGCAACAACCCCTCAATCCCACGTGCACAGCTTTTAGTGTCATTAGCGCCCATCAATTATGTCGTGAGATAACTTCCCTCCTACCTCGGGAGTGGTGAATCCTCCGTGCCTATCCACCATAGTCTTGATACATCGGGTTGATGCAAACCAATCACCACCCGTATTGACAAACTAGTAATCAGTTAGGCTAGGTGTCAAACTACACCAATCGGTGCACAAGGCAACTCCAGGATCTCAAGTCTAAGGGATCACATGCACCACCTTATTCTGTTAGAGGATTTATTCCATAGACACTAGGGTTACCATCTATATGGAATCCTCGTGGGTTAGTCCCTGAACTTGCCTCCTACAAAGAAGCACCCATGTAGCACTAGGTTGTCACCAAACAACCTTGACAAGTGAGACTGGCCACGCTTTCGATAAAGGTCGCTTTAACACTATGATAGTCTTACCGTATTATCTATGCCCTTACATCAAAATAATACCCTGTGGGGGCTACAAACGCTTTCTAGAATGGCCACCGTATGTGTTCATAGGGTTCTCATTATCAAGATTTGAAACACTTGATACCCTCATCATGGTTCTACCATTCTAAGGACATATATCAATACATACAATGATGATTTACGCGATATAGTATAAAAACGCCTTTTATTAATCAATGAACATTATGCAAAGAGTCAATTCTACAATAATTGATTGGCTCTAGGGCATCTACTCTAACAATCTCCCACTTGCACTATAGCAATCATTCATGTATTTAATACCAAATGATCTCAAGTGCCTTTCATGCCTTCGCGCGACATAGGCTTTGTTGTGGATCTGCCCGAGATTGCCTCGCGCATGCACTTTACTAATCTGCATATCTTTCCTCTCAACTATCTCTCGATGAGATGGAATCATCTCGAGTATGTGTCCGGGACTTCGACGAGACCGTGGTTCCCTCAAGGCCGGAGCGATTGCTCCCCTGTCACAATAGATGTCTATTGGATCAACAATCGTGGGAACCACACCAAGTTCAAGACGAACTTAATCCAGATCGCTCTTTGGCCGCATCTGACAATGCAATATACTAACCTCCATTGTGTAGTCCGCCTACTGCTTTGCTTGGAGATCTTCCAACTCACTCCACCCCCATTCAGACAAAATACAAACCCTGATTGCGATCGATAATCATCTTTGTCCGCTTGGAAACTAGCATCATTGTATCCCTCTTACAAAGAGCTCATCCTCCCTCCTTAAACCAAGAACATATCCTTAGTCCTCTTTCAAGTACTTAAGAATATTCTTGACACCATCCAAATTGACGCTCACCTTTGGGATCCGATTGATATCTACCACAAGTACTTAAGGCACATGAGACATCAATCCGAAAGTACATAGCATGGCATACATGATGGATCTAATTGCTTGATGCATATGGAATCCTTCATCCTATCTCTCTCATCTTGTGTTCTAGGACACAATTCCTAGAGAGATAAACACTTGGTTCTGTACATGGAGTCCATCTCGATTTCATGGCTTCAAGCTATTTAACGGAATCTAGATCCCGGATATAAGTTGTCTTCAGTAGTTCTTCGGGTTCACTCGCCTTGGTAGACTAGCACGTCACCAATGGTTGAGTCATGAGATAACTGTATCTCTTGGGCTCATGGCGTACTCATCCCCCTGCATCTACATAGCTCCTTGTGCCATCTCGGGAGGTGGTTCTACTTTGATCCACAAGTTGTGGAGTAACCTCTCTTGATGTTCAACCACCTTCAGGGCACATCCCATCCCGCCCTTTGTCTAGTATATTGTGTGGTTCTAGAACTTCATCGAGTTCTACTTTTCTCCCATTAGTACTTTCTTAGAAAAAATTCCTTTTCTAGGAAGACACTAGAACGAGCAACAAAAAAATTTTGCGCCCTTCTTCCGGGTGGTAGAAATAGTATCATTTGGTCTCCTTGGATACCCCACAAATATACATTTACATGATTTGGGGCCTAGCTTGTTCAAGTCAATTTCTTAACATAAGGGGCTTTGGGCACCCCAAATCCTTAGATAAGACAAGCTGGCTTTCGGCCCACTCCATAACTCATATAGAGTCTTATCTATAGACTTTGACGGCACATGGTTCAAAACGTGAGTCGCAGTTTCTAGGGCATAACCCCTGAACGATGCATGTAAATCACTGAAACTCATCATGGACCTAACCATATCAAGTAAGTCTTATTCCTCCCTTCAAACACTCCATTGTGTTGGGGTGTATACGGAGGGGTGAGTTGTGATACTATCCCACATTCCTTCAGGTATTGAGAAAACCTTGAGTTTAAGTATTCATCTCCTCGATTCGACTAAAGAGCTTTAATACTCTTGCCCAACATATTTTATACTTCATTCCTGAATTCCTTGAATTTATCAAAGGCTTCAGATTTATGTCTCATAAGGTAGACATAACCATATCTACTGAAATCATCAGAGGTATGTCTGGTTTTGATCGCTATGTTTAGCTTTCTTGGTTTCAACATTGAGAATATCTTTATTGTTTAAATCAAGAACATATAATCCATTATATAACCTTGCAATTCCAAATAGAATACCATTCAAACTAAAGGACAACAATCCATTAGATATCTCAAAATGATACCCTACATTATCCAAAGCAGATACTGAAATAATATTTCTAGAAAGGTACGTGATAACAATTATGTAGTTCTAATAACAAGCCCGTAGGCAAACATAAACAAGAGTCCCACACCAACCTGCAACCACATGTGCTCCATTTCCAACTCGTAGTCCACCTCTCCTGCGAGTACTCTACTTTACCTTAGTCCCTGCACATAAGTACAAATGTGAGTACCACATCCTGTGTCAATGCCTAAGTTGTTGAGGGAGAGAAGTTTATCTTAATCATAAACATACCTAAAGTCGTAGTATCCGACTTCTTCTTGCTTGCGAGGGAAAGTCCCTTGCAAGATTTTTCTCCAAAGGGCGTGGGTGCACAAAAAGAAGCACATACTTTGCCCTTCCCTATGCCCAAACTCGTCCCTTTGAGCTTGGGCTTGGGTTTGTCCTTGGCCTTACCCTTGTCGTTACTTTCCTTTCTTACCGGGCAAAGCAACTAAGAAAATAGGCTTGGACTTCTTCATGTCCTACTTTACAGCTCCCCTTCCGATGGGGTTCAAAAGCTCCAACAAAAAGGTTTTCTACCACCGTGTTCTGATGCGTGTTTACTACAACATGCAAAATTAGCAAGTATACTAGTCGCCAAGTAATAAAGTGATGGGTAGGATATCGTCCCCATGGGGAGGACCTGTAGCAAATCACTAAGTTTCCTAATGTTATCAAGGGTTGAAGAAATCGAATTTCTTTGGATTTGGGTGGAGCAATTTAATGAAAAAAGTTTTTGGGAGCAAAGCTGAAATTAAACAAAATTAAATCTTAACTAAAAGAAAACAATATGAAACACGTAATATCAAGTTCAAGTAAACGGGTGGGTAGGGTTTAACTCGCTGACTTTTTATGGGTTAAACTAATAGGTTACACTATTTTCACATTCATGCGCGTGGTTGTAAATCGATTCACTAATATGTTAACATACCCTCTCGCTTATGTTTTTCCTATTCACCTTATTAACAATCCGCACCCTCCAACAAATTGAAAGTTAATAATTCTAAATCATGAAGCACAAGAATCCTAAATTGATTTCATTAATTCTTGAATCTATCTCTAGCATCCAATACTATAATGGTTATTACCCATGAAGCTTAACATGAATTATTTCTCAATCTCATCATGTTCATCACATAAAACAATTAATTTCGAGTAACACACAAACCCACAGCCTTTTTTATTCACATGGAAATAGCACAATCACATACTCAACCCATTTCAAATCCAAACTACAATCAAAACCCTAACCCATAGAAGATTAGTTCATAGCTAAATTAATGTAATAAAAACGGAAAATAAAAGTAAAATGTAATAAACATAATGAAACCGAGATGAAAGAATAGAAATCTCCCAAAAGGGGGGATGAATCCTCCATCAAAATCTTGAACCTTCTTTTACAATCCCCCAAAACTCAAGCTCTTTCTCTAAGAAAATGTAAAAAGACGGCTTAAACCTAACCCTAGCCTAGGACCCCTCGTAAAAAGTTTTTGTTTTTCTTTTTATACCTAGTCCTAAAAAACCCTGGGCCTTTTTCCAAAAACACGCACACCCTGAATCCGTGCGCTTACAAATCCCAAGACTTTGACTTTCGCAGTGAAGAATGAAAAATCCCATCGACCCGCTTACTCGCTCAAGGCGAAGACAATTTCTTCGCCGCGGAAAGCTCCTTCAAAAGTTCTGAAAATTTACAGAATCGCCACTCGCCTTGCCTCTTCGTCCGATTCTTCGATTTTCACTTCCACCTTGAAACAAGCTTTATCGTGCGTTGTCCTATCTAACTCTCCCCTATCTTCTGAAATCCTTCAATTATGAGTCAAAACTATCAAATTTTGTTCTTATTCGCTCAAAGAGTCCACTTTAACCCTCGAAACACGAAAAGTAAAGAATTACGCACCAATTCCCTGTAAAAATGCACTAGAAGTACCCTGAAATCCGACAAAAAGATCATATAAAACTGTATAATTTACGGATTATCAACTATCCCAAACTAAAGAGATGCTCGTCCTCGAGGCATACAAAGATAAAAATAACTAAACAAAGACAATAACGAAAAAACAAAAAAATATGAAAATATGCACAAACAAACCGGGGAAAAACCAAAATAAAAGCGAATTCCAAATGCTACAACGAATTGCCTAGAAATTGCACATGTCTCACAAATTGTTGAAAAAATTATTATCAGAAATGTCGACATTCCAAGAAGTATAAGCTACATCCCGAATGCTTCCTCAATCGGTCCACCAAATAGGTAATCCCCACTTCAATCCACATTCCAACTTCCCGATTATTTTATGCAAAAATTGTAAAGTTTATCAAATGGTGGTGTACTCCATAAGTTCAAATATCGAAATACTCACCTTAATGAGGACTAACACAAGATGAGAATCAAAAGGTCTTTAAAGGCTTGTAATGTTAGGCTCGGGTCATGGGCTCCAAAAAAAGATAGGGAACAAAGTAAGAGAACTCGGTTGTCCTAAAGCAAAACTCGAATCACATCGAAACCCACACTTCCTCAACACCAATTGACATGTCTACTCATTCACAATCTTCATACGCGTATTCTTAACTTTTTGGAAACCATAATACAGGGGAGACTTGTTTAAGGTGTACATGGCGCTTGTTAAACCCGAGGTCGCCAAACACCGCTTTAGGCGCTTTTAAGGCGGGTTGTCTGCTCCATGTTTGGTATACCCTTAAACTAGGCCGCATTGTGTTCGACAAATTTTTATTTTATCTCTTTTTTTTTTTTTTTTTTTTTTTTTGAAACAAACACAACACTAGAATTGAATTTGAGGTGACTACCTCCTTTGTTTTAATTCTTTTCTCTCAACCCCACATCATTCTTTTTTTGATCTCTTCTTCATTTTTCTTCTTCTTAACCCCCCAAACTAATCTTTTGCTCAATTGTACACTCTTTTTCGCTCTCGGCCTTTTGCACTAAGACCGATTCTCCTAAAGGTATGATAACGTGTTTTAAGGGTACAGAATTTACAAATCCGTTGTTTTCCAAGAAAAATAAAGCAAAGTCAAATGGCTCAAAATGGTCGACTACCGAAAATTTCAATCATGGGTTGGCTAGAAAGGTTCAAACGCTTCCCAAAATCGCCTAAATCATCTCCTCCTGAAAGATTCAGCATGCATGAAGAGTGGTGGAGATGGAGAATGAAAGCATGAAAGCATGGATTAAAAACGTTTACATGCAAAGCTTGGATATGAGATTATACCTACTCCTTTGCTTTGGATTGATGAAGATTAGCTTCAAAAGGATGAAACCTCCACACTTTAACACCACCTTGAGAGGATTGGGGTAGAGTGGGCCTTGGCTAGGGAGAGAGTTTTTAGTTTGTGTTTTAGTGAACAAGTGAATAATGAACAAAAATGCAACCTTTTGCACTTATATATACTTGGGCTATTTTGCAATTATTTATTTTTCACTTCCAAGCCCAATAAAAATCTTATTTTATAAAGGATCCCACTTAATTTAATATGCTACCCTTTTGAATAATCAATATTATTCATGGGCCCATGTAAACTAAACTAGTTTACATTAACAACCCATAAATTTACCCTTTTTACCCTTTAACTATTAAAAAGGTTATTTTTGTTCATCTCATTAATCTTAACACTTTAAGATATAATAATTAAATATAATTAATTATTGTTTGACCATTTTAACCCTTAAAATGTCACAAATTGTTTCTATGTAACTATTACTATAGAAACTCCCGTTATTACCCTCCCCGGAAGGTGCTAGCCCCTCTTCGGATAATCATTTCTCTCTCATCATTCTCCCTAACTTCTTCAAGGCTATTGGTGTGACCATGTAGGTCCACCGTGGATTAGCCGTGAGCCGGGCCTCGATGAATCCGAAACCCGTCCAGAGGCCCAACGACTATGGTAAACATCTAGCAATGTGCCATAGTCCCTAAACCAACAACGAAGAAATACTTCATCAACCCATTTCATATCATACGTACCATGCGTAAAGTCCCTCCATTGAGATATCCTAATCGAGTATGGATTCATGGAACGTCAAAATCCTAAACTCGATCTTCTACCAATTGTCCGATCAATATGTCCGGAACTTGTCATCACAAACTTACTTTTGTATGACTAATAATAGACTCGCCAGAGATTCAAGCTTTCCGACATTTATCGATGTTCGCCTAGGAACTCGAATCCGAATGGAGTCAGCCGGTACTCCCGATCCTATATTTCCGAAAGTCAATTGGATCCCCTGACCATCGCCCTCGTTTCCGCATATGAATAACGATGACCAAATAGGCTTTATTGTACGAAACATGATTAGTCTCGCACTTATACACCGTATGAACCATATGCATCCATATCGGATCCGACTACAATGTCTCGTGTCAAAGGACTACATCGCGGCATCGATATAACCAAACGATAAATCATTGACTACATGCTTTTCCAAGTGATTTGTCGTTATTCGGTCACGCTCGAAAAACAAGCTTCACCAACCGTTAATCCATACCAATGCCCTAGTGACATGACTATCATCGCCATCCGTACTTATATCAACTCATGATATCTTTCGAAGCATCCGTATGCCTACCGTACAATATAGTTGCCTCAAATTTATATTGCTTCCATAGGGAACCTTTTCGATAATTCATTTACCTATTAAATGGAATCATCTGGACAATTCATATACATACTTTATTTTTAAATGCATGATCGAATAAAGGAAGCAATTTACATATATGAATTGAAGAACTCTTTCTTCTATTATTTATGATATATATAGATACAAGACAAAATACTCTTTCCGACAACACGAATGGTTTCTGTGGGCATACACTAATATACACTAACATCCTCAACTATGTCTAATCCTAGAATTTCGCCTTAAGCATTTCTCAACTAGGTTCTAGAATCCCACCAACATTATCAAGACTTTGCCTAATCGCATAAAATGAATCTAAGCATGCTGAAAACAAATGAAAATCGTGGTTGAACCACTCAACAAACCTCAATCAAAATCCATCCAATAAACGTAAACTTGAAGCAATGCTTAACATTTCTCAACAATAAAAATTCAACAATCTTATTCTCATCATTGATTTATACAACTCATCATCGGCAAAACAAAACAACTGAAAGAAAAATGCAACACAAAAATACGTTTTATTTATTGATTTTTATTTTTATTTTTTTATTTTTTTTTCAATTTTAAGGCGACGCGGGCGTTGTTAAACCCGAGGTCGCCAAACATCGGCTAGGGCGCTTTTTAAGGCAAGCATCGGGTTTCAACCCAATATACCCTTAAACTCAAAATCTATTCCCTACCCCTCAAACTAAATATGACATTGTCCCCAATGTTCCATTATGCACAAGTCAGGGAATAGAGCACAAAAAAAAAAAAAAAAACAAATGAAAAATCAAGAACAAAAATAAAGGTACGAGAATGCTCCCTTTATAAGTCATGAATTGTTGCTCCACAATGTCACCCGTGCTCGGATTCTTCATCATCCAAGTTCTGACAAAACAATAAACGTGGTGTCCTCCCCATGTTAGAACGAATTCGCAACTAATATTGAAAGTATTACAACCTAATCTCACCCTTTAACAACTACTAACTAAAAACATTAACTAACAAATAACAAAATAAACAAAATCCAAAACCAAAATTAAAAAAATGAGTTTAGGGTTTCAACTGACAAGAAAATTAAATGAAAGCAATTAAACCAAACACAAACAGTGCTCGGTTCGAACTTGTTCCTTCCGATTCCGACCTCCAATCATCCTCCCGAGTTCCGCCAACCCAATGATACGCCGTGTCAACCTTCGCCTTCCGAAGCTTCCGTCTGTCAAAGAATTCATGAATGCTCGCGGTCCGGGCTCCATCATCCAATCCCGTCTTCCTCTTCATGTATTTCATCATGCTCATCATTTCTTGCATCATCTCTTTTTGGGACCCCGTGGAGCGGGATGACGTGGCCATGCTCGCTCTTGCCTTTGCCCCCGGGCTCTTGGTTCCCGGCAGGCTGCTCGGGGTCAAGGTGTTTCTGAAATAGTCGACATCGAGAGCCTGGAGGCCTGCATGAATACGCGCTCATCATCTTGAACCTGACTCCCGCTTTAGGCACATGGGCGGTGATAAGATGCGGGAAATAGATTCCTTCCGATCGCCCCTTTTGGGGGATGCTATATCCGACAACTGCATAAATGATGTCTCCTACATCCATACCTTTCCTCGTGGCAATAAAAAGAAAATAGAGCAATTCTCGCTTCTCATGAGTCATCAGAAGCGTAGTGCGCTCCGACATTAGTTTAGCACAAAGACAAAAAGCACGCACACTGAGCCATTGGTGTCAACTGTGGTTCTTTGAGTGTCTTTTTTCTGCTTTTTAGACACCTCCCATGCTGCCCTGTGTTTCGCTATGACCGGCAAGATAATATCATCATTATAGCCTCGATCTTTGAACGCCACATACTATCAAAGGGCCGAAATGGAATGTTCGGGCAAGTTATAGAATTTGTTGATAGCCCTTGCCGAGAATGGCACATCCTCCCCATGCACAAACACAATCCCATCCGACTCCTTTAGGGGAAGTTGGCATAGAACTCCCTCACCAACCGGCTCTACACCCCGCACATTAGAAAGCACTCATGAACATGTTCCAACGTCTACCTCTTACTCCATTCCACAAATTGTGGTGCCAGTAATCCACGCCTCAGGGGTGGGGGATGAAACCCTTATCCTTTTCTTTGATCACCTCTTATAACGCTTACGCGGCCTCGCTCACAAACCGCCTTGTCAATGTTCTTCCCCTTGCTCGTATGCTTAATTTTCTGAGCCATTGATTCACTTCGACTATAAACCCCAAGGAATTAGACCTACAAAAACACACCCACGCCAAACCCTTTCGCAAAACAATCCACACTCCCAAAAAATTCGCAATTCCAACCCCCAAACTACGATTTGTTTTCTATTTTAAGGTGTACGCTGGCATTGTTAAACCAGTAGGTTGCCAACATCGCTAGGCGCTTTTTTAAGGCTTTTAAAGGGTTCTGCTTCTCAGTTTCCAATATATTTAAAATAAAATAATTTTTTTCACATCAAAATTCAAAAAACAATCCACACTTTTTAAATTTCGTCTAATTCAACCCCCAAACTCCGATATTTCAATTCAACACAAACACTCCCATAATCAAAAACTACACTTCTAACAATCAATTGGCTTACAAACTTCTCAACATGAATCACAATCACAACTCAACAAACCCAAAATTTCTCAAGTTAAAAGTTCACATAATTTCTAGATCTACGATTTTAGACTAAAATTTTTCCAAAAATAAAGCTTTGGGTTTTCGAGATCTTACCAATATGAAGTCGCCCTTTGCACCAAACCATTGACCAGAACGATCCAAACAAGAAAACCCCTAAATTTTTTATCCAAAAATTTTTGTGAAAATTGTTGTTGAAATGGTTTGATTTGGGTGTTTGGAATGATGTGGAGTGATTATTTTGGTTGGAAAAACAAAATAGAAGTGAAAGATTGAAAGTGGGAAAATTTGCTCTCAACTCAAGATGCAAGGCGGCGTGAAAAATGAAAGAAGAAAAGTTGATATTTATAGAAAGGCTCTTCGGGCGCGGCCGAAGTTCATCACGCATAAACCCTAAAAATTTTCCCAGTTTCGGGCGCGGGCGAAGAAACTTTTCTTCGCCCGCGAAATTTATCATTCATGAACCCTAAACATTCCCTGTGTTTTTGCCTAGCGAAGAAAATTCTTCACGACGAAACATTCCCGAGAGCACAAGGCTTGATTCGCCCCTGGCCAAGAAACTTCTTCGCCCCGCGGCAAAAATGCCTTTGCCAAATTTTCACAAATTTATTCCTCGGCTTCTTCGCGCCCGAAGAAAATTACTGGCCTTCGAAATCGGGTCCCAGAGCTAACTTGGTTTCTTCATGTCTCTTCGCCGCGTAAGAAAATTTCCCTTCACCGGGCGAAGTCCTTGGAAATTTTTTATACCTTCCTTTTGGGCTCAAGACTTCACCGAAACAACTTAAAACAAAAACATCATCAACTTTGAAACAACTTGAGAATGAAATAAAAATAAATTGAACAACTAAGATTAAACTCAAAAGCTAAAAACACTTGGGTTGCCTCCGCCTCCCAAGAAGCGCTTTGTTTATAGTCGGAAGCTTGACTCTCTCCATCATTTAGGGTTGGAATTTCAAGTCGGGATTGGGGGTGAACTTGCAACTCATCACCCCTTCAATGTATGGCTTCAACCTCTGTCCATTAACCGTGAAAGTTCCCTTTCCTCATGTGTGACTTCCACCGCTCCGGGATGCATGAATCCTCCTTATCGTGAATGGTCCGACCATCTAGACTTAAGTTTTCCGGGAAAAAGCCTAAGTCTAGAGTTGAACAACAATACTTTTCTGCCCAACTTCAAAAGCCTTGACCGGATGTGCTTGTCGTGCCACCTTTTTGTCTTTTCTTTATAGTTCGGGCATTTTCATATGCTTCGAGACGAAACTCATCCAGCCTGCTCAACGCTAGCATTCTATCTTCTCCGCGGCTTTCAAGTCCATGTTCAATTGCTTGACGCCCAAAGATGCCTTATGTTCAAGTTCCCTAATGGGCAAGTGGGCACGCCTTCCCATAGATCAATCTGAACGGAGACATACCAATTGGGGTTTTAAATGCAAAGGCGATGGATGGGCCCATAACGCATCGTCCAACTTCCGTGACCAACCTTCCTCGAGGCATTGACTGCTTTTCTAAAATTCCCTTCCAGCTTCTATCGACGGCCCTCCACTTGTCCTCCGCTTTGCTTTTGTGGATGGTAAAGGTGTTGGGCCACTTCTATGTGTCACTCCATACTTACTTCAAGAAAGGCATCCAATTTGCCTATTGCAAAAATGTGATCCTCCATCACTAATAATTGCTCGTGGTACCTCCCAAACCTTGAGAAAATATTCTTCCTCACAAAATTAATCACCACCCTAGCATCATTAGTTGGCAATGCAACGCTTTTAACCCATTTCGACACATAATCCCACGCCACTAAGATATATGAGTTCCCAAAAGAACTGGGAAAGGACCCATGAAATCTATCCCCCACACGTCAAAAATTTCAACCACGGAGGGATGTTGTTCAACGGCATCTTCATCTCTTTTTGAAATACTCCCCCATCCGCTTGACATTGGTCACACTCTCGATCATCCGAAAGGAATCCCTTTTTAAAGAGGGTTGCCATAAAACCCTGTTATTGGTAGCACTTCGCACCGTTTCTAGCTCCCCCAAAATGGCCACTACTTCCTTCTCATGACAATGCCTTAAAATGCTCTCCATTTCTTCCCTCTCGGGACACATCTCCGTATTCATTTGATCCGCATAAAGGCCTGCTCGACAAGAAACGGCTCTTCCCTTTTTAAAAATAGTATTTTAAATCGTAGAAAAATTTCCTCTCTTCGTTGAAAGGTCATACCACTTGGGAGGGCACCCTTGATGATTGGTAATTTGCAAAGTCAAAGCATACCATGGTGCTTCCTCCACTCTCATCAGCCTTCTCATCCGTAAAATGATTCCCTAAATTGGCATTTCCACCTCATCTCCCTTGATTGGTCTCTCAATTCTTGACAAATGATCAAGGCCTACTACATTTTCGACCCTTTTTTGTCTCGAATCTCCAACTCAAACTCTTGAAGTAGTAGAATCCATCTTATCAACCGAGGCTTTGCTTCTGCTTCGCAGAGGTGTCCTCCGGAGTGTGAATGGTCGTGTACACGATCACCTTCGCACCTAATAAATAAGAACGAAACTTGTCAAAAGCAAACACCACACAATAATTCTTTTTCAAAGGGTGGTGTAATTCACTTGTGCATCAACGAGTGTCTTGCTAGCATACCTTGAATTACATGCAACACTTTATTTTTTTCGACCTAATACTACCCCTAAAGCAAAGTCACTAGCATCACACATTAGTTCAAATGGCGCCCCTCTCAACAGGACAATAATGGGTGCGTAAACTAGCAATTTTTTTAAAGTTAAGAAAGTATGCATGCAATCATCATCAAAATCAAAAACAACATCTTTATTCAATAGATTGCAAGGGGTTTAGAGATCTTAGAAAAATCCTTTATGAAAAGCGCCTATAAAACCCCCGCATGCCCCAAGTTAAGCTTTGACCGCCTTGACATTTGATGGCGGTGGTAGCTTCTCAATTACTTCGGGTCTTTGCCCGGATCAACTTCAATCCCATCCTTGGAAATCCTATGCCCGGAGCACAATTCCTTCTTGGACCATGAAGTGACATTTTTCGTAATTCAAAGCACCAAATTTGTTTCCCTTGCATCGCCCGCAAAAACAAGAGACAGATTGTTAGACAATTATCGAATGATGACTAAAACCGAGAAGTCATCCATGAAGACTTCTATGAATCTTTCCCACCATGTCTCCAAAGATTGACATCATGCATCTTTGGAATGTTGTCGAGCATTGCATAACCCAAACGGGCATTCTTCGTAGCAAAAGTGCCGAGGGGCAAGGTTTGAAAGTCGCTTTTCTTCGATCCTCCCTGGAAAGCGATGGCGATTTGGCTTGTATCCCTGAATCGCCATCCAGAAAACAGATATGCATGTCCCGCCAACCTCTCCAACATCGATCGATGAAGGGCAATGGAAAATGATCCTTCCTCGTCGCCTCATTCAATTTACTTGGTAATCAATGCATACTCTCCAACCCTGCTTACCTGTCCTTGTTGGAATCAACTCATTACTCTCATTCTTCACAATCGGTAATCCCTCCTTTCTTTGGAACAACTTGTACCGGGCTCACCCATGGACTATCGGAAATCGGATAGATGATCCCCGTATCTAAGAGTTTCACCACCTCCTTTCTCACCACTTCCTTCATTGAAGGATTCAATCTCCGTTGTGGTTGTACCCTCGGCTTAAAGTCATCCTCCATGAGAATCTTATGCATGCAAAAATGAGGGTGAGATACCTCTAATGTCCCGTAATGGTCCATCCAATCGCGCCTATGTTCCCTCAACACTCTAATCAACTTCTTCCTCTAAGGCACTCAAATCTGCACTAATAATCACCCGGAAAAAGTATTTGAATCTCCAAGATAGACATATTT
The DNA here is from genome assembly GCA_026225825.1 of Pistacia integerrima. Lineage (NCBI taxonomy): Eukaryota > Viridiplantae > Streptophyta > Magnoliopsida > Sapindales > Anacardiaceae > Pistacia > Pistacia integerrima. Next base: position 17,287,624 of record CM047737.1, on the reverse strand, counting down.
GAGGTGATACGGTAAGGTTTCAGTTCAAGCCCTTTGAGCTTTCCTTTATTATTTTCCTTGCCTTCTCTTTTGTCAAAAATCAAATTCCTCAAATTCCTGCATCTTGACTCTCCTCAATCGGTTGGAGTTGCTTCTTAACATTCTAGCACAATCGCTCCTTGCTGATTCTTCTACCTCCACCGTTTTTGATTTGGCTATACATGCTTCTAGAGGTAATTCCGGGATGTTTTCTTCCATGGACTCTACAACAAAGTTCATCCACCACATCCACACTAAAACATGAATCCTGCCCTCCCGACGGAAACTTCTTTTGCATCGAACACATTAAAAAGTTATTGTTTCATCTTGAACCCTAACAAAGAATTCCTTTCCTTCCCCGCACGCCTCAACTGGCTTTCCCCTCCCCGTGGCCAAGAATGGTCGCCTTAAAATGAGGAGGAATCTTCCTTTATCCTCCTTCCATGTCCAAAGACTACAAAGTCCGCCCTTTGGAAAAATAATCTTCCCACCTTCACTAATACATCCTCAACTATCCCCCCTTGGGTGCTTTATCGACGACCGCCGGCCTGCAAACTTTACATTGTCGTTGGCTTTCACTTCACCAATCCCTAATCTCCCGAAACAAAAGGCATCAAATTTATACTAGCTCCTAAATCACAAAAGCACACGAATCAAAACTAATATCCCTTATAACACAAGGAATGGTAAAACCCTCCTTGGATCTTTGAGTCAGGGGTAGTTTCTTCAAGGATTGCAACGCACTCTTCCGTTAGGCATCACCGCTTCCTCATCTTCTAATCTCCTTTTGTTTGAAAGATGTCCCTTCAGAACTTGCGATAACTCGCATTTGGCCGGGGCATGCATCGCAAAAGGAATGTTAATATGCAATTTTTTTAAAGATTTCAATGAATTTCGGAAAAATTGCTTATCCGATTCTTCTTCTTCAATCTCTCGAGGAAAAGGTACGGGTGGAGGTGTGATGAGCTTAACCTTCGGTGGTATCTCGGAATGGCAATTTCTCCTTCTTTCTTTTGCTTTTCATCCTCTTTTCTTGTTCTCTTCCCTAAGGCACCCTGAATTCCCCTCTTCACAATTAATCTCTTCATCAATTCTCTCTTCAAACTCTTCCTTTCCGGGTTGCCTCCCCTTCTTTCGTAGACTCGCCTACTTTTCCTTTTCCTGCCCCACTTCTCAAAATGATTGCATTTGCTTGTTCACGTGGGTTGGGTCATCGTTGTTGCTTGGTAGAGAACCCCGTGGTCTAATCATTCAAAGGCCTTTTCGCCAATTGGCCCATCTGGCACTTCAAGATTCCGAATGGACGCCTTGGTTTCTAAAGTTTGTCCTCGTCCTCATTCATTGAACCCTCCCAGACTTCTGCATGAATTTACCGAACAAATCCTCCAACTTCGACACTCTTGGATCACCCTGCTTGATTGGTCACCCCGTGGGGTTATTTGGGACTTGCCTCTGGTTCCATTGGTTACCCCCGTTGGTTTTGATTTCCCTGCTTGACCCTTCGGATAATTTCTCCACCCCTCCCCGGGTTGTATGTGGTTGAGAACGTTGTCGGTGTCTTGATTCCCCGCCAAGTAGTTCACTTGCTCCGCTGATGAAGATGACAAGGCAAATGTGTTGCCAACTTGGCATTCGGCCTGCTTCACATGGTTTCCGCACAAAAATCACATGTTAGTTGGAGGTGCTTGTATAGAATTACCCTTTCCCGCATAGTTCCCTTGGTTTAACCTGCTTTTGGAGGGCGTGAGTTCCCAAACCGAGATGGTTGTGGAAAGCATCTACTTCATGAAGACCCCTCACGATTTCCTCAGCTTATTACTCTCTCATTCGGGTCTTTGATAAGTGTTGCTTGCCAAAACCTCAAGCAACTCATACGCCTTCAGTGTCTTATTCGTAAAGCTTCCTCCCGTAAGCCGCAGATTCCACCATGGTTTGCACGTTACCCATCAAACCATTGTAGAATGTTTGGACTTGAAGCCAAACCGCAAACCATGATGTGGGTAACTTTCCTCATCAATTCCTTATATCTCTCCCTAAGTCCTCATACAACGACCTTCCAAAGATCATCTTGTAGAAATGATGTGATATCATTTCTCAACTTTTGTCCGACTTTACCGGAGGAAAAGAACTTGGTCAAGAATTGTGCCAATTCATTCCATGTTGTTATCGCTCCCGGTGGTAATGCCATTAACCTACCCCTTTGCTTTATCTCCCAGTTGAAAATGGGAATAAACGCAACCTAATAGCATCATCCGACCAACCTTCCATTTGACTTGAAGGTGTCCGCAAATTTCCAGAAATTTGCAAATGTGCGATTTGGATCCTCCTTCAAATCACCGCCTTGAATCTTACCGATCGCTTGGATCATCTAGATGATTGCCGGCTTGATCTCAAGTTGTTTGCTTGCACCGTAGGTCTAGTAATACTTGACCCACTACCATTCATTCCGTGGGAACGAAAATTTCCTCAAGTTCTATTTTCTTGTTCACCATTTCCACAACAACTTCTTCCGATTCTCAAGTAAGTGTATCTCTTTCTCTTCTTTCTCTTATTTAATCTTTCTTACAAATTCCTTCTCAAGCTCAAGGTCAACCAGAACCACCGGTTGACGCCTTTGCTCTTCGCATAAACTGAATGAACACTTATTGGAAAGAAAAGTAAAATCACACTCCCCCAAAAACAAGAATTAAAAACAAAAATTAAAAACTTCAATCTAGTTAAACTCAAGGAAAAACCTAATGTTAACTTAAAAATGCCAAACCTCGCAACGCGCCAAAAACTTGATGCGTGTTTACTTACAAACATGCAAAATTAGCAAGTATACTAGTCGCCAAGTAATAAAGTGATGGGTAGGATATCGCTCCCACGAGGATCGGTAGCAAATCACTAAGTTTCCTAATGTTATCAAGTTGAAGAAATCGGAATTCTTTTTTGGATTTGTGGGAGCAATTTTCCCTTTTAATGAAAAAGGTTTTTGGAGCAAAGCTGAAATTAAAACAAAAATTAAATCTTAACTAAGAAAACAATATGAAACAACAAAATATCAAGTTCAAGTAAAACGGGTAGGGTTTTTGACTTCGCTTTGGACTTTTATGGGTTAAACTAATAGGTTACACTATTTTCACATTCATGCGCGATGGTTGTAAATCGGATTCACTAATATGTTAACATACCCTCCTCGGCTATGTTTTCCTATTCAAACCTTACCTTATTAACAATCCGCACTTAACAAATTGAAAGTTAATAATTCTAAATCATGAAGCACAAGAATCCTAAATTGATTTCATTAATTCTTGAATCTATCTCTAGCATCCAATACTATAAATGGTATACCATGGAAGCTTAACATGAATTATTTCTCCAATCTCATCATGTTCATCACATAAAACAATTAATTTCGTAGTAACACACAACCACACCTTTTATTTCACATGGAAATAGCACAATCACATACTCAACCCATTTCAAATCCAAACTACAATCAAAACCCTAACCCATAGAAGATTAGTTCATAGCCTAAATTAATGGCAATAAAAACGGAAAATAAAAGTAAAACCAATATTAAACATAATGAAACTGAGATGAAAGAATAGAAATTTCCCCTTTCCCCAAAAGATGAATCCTCCACCTAAAATCGAACCTTCTCTTTTACAATCCCCAAAACTCAAGCTCTTTCTCTAAGAAAAATGTAAAAGACAAATTAAACCTAATAAACTGGGACCCTCGTAAAAAGTTTTTGTTTTTCTTTATACCTAGTCCTAAAAACCCAAGAAAAACACGCACACCAAACCTGTGCGCTTTACAAAACCGAAGACTTTGACTTTTGGCCGCGGCGAAGAATGAAAAAATCCCAATTCGACCTGGCTTAACTTCGCCGCGGCAAGACAATTTCTTTCGGCGGGCGAAGCTCCTTCAAAAGTTCTGGAATTTAACGTAATCCGCCACTCGCTTGCCTCTTTCGTCCGATTCCTTCCCGATTTTCGACTCTCCACCTTGGAAACAAGCTTCATCGTGCATTGTCCCTACTCCGAAACTCTCCTATCTTCTCAAATCCTTCAACTCGAGTCAAAACTATCAAATTTTTGTTCTTATTCGCTCAAAGAGTCCATTTTAACCTCAAAACACGAAAAGTAAAGAATTACGCACCAACCTAATTCGTAAAATGCACTAGAAAAGTACAACCAACAAAAAGATCATATAAAAACCTGTGATAATTTACGGATTATCATGTTCATATTGAAGTTCATTATGAACGGTGCATAAGAGTCGCAAGGATTGCGGTAATCAAATCCATTTGTAATTCTCGGCATCTAACTCAAATCCCAAAGTCTCAAGCCTTTCTCTAGTGGCTTTCGATCAATTCTGAAGCACATGAGGACCAACTTGGGCTTCTTCACTGATTTAACTTCCCAAACAAGACTTTTCGACACCTTGTACCTCTCATGTCGAGCATTTCCCTTCGGAAAAGGTCCTTAGGTTGTAGAATGATGGCAAAGCAACAGTTCCCATATTCTCATACCGTTTTCTTTTGGCAAAAGCTAGTAAAGGGTCACCTTGGAGCTAACATCAATCATCGATCGCCATCAGCATCATCAAGGAACTTTTTGGATAAGTATCCTTTACTTCTTGAGTGGCATCAGATCGATCGGGTGATCAAGCTCACCCATGTATGGCTTTTCAACGGATATACAATTTCTTTTTCGACTTGGAGTATAATCCAAGATTACGGATATCCGGGCCCTAGAAATTGGATCCATCCAACTTGTTTTCTTTCTCGATTATCTAGCCGCAGGTTCATTATGCTCATTTTGGTGAATCTACAATTGCGTAAAAAGATAAAGTCATTATAAAGTTCATTATTATTTAATACGGTCTTTATTAAACAATGCTCTTACTATTTTACTTCCAAGTCAATAGCCCTATTAACTCGAGAAAGCCCTGTTGACTTTCCTAAGTGGATCCGAGATCCCATCCGGCCCATTTCAAATATTCTGCTTTTGGCCGAACAAGCCAAAATGAGTTGATTAGGTAGGCCAACAAACTTAATTCCACACCAGCTTGATAGCTCCTACTATCAACCTCAAATGTGAAACCTAACAAGCCAATCACAACAATCCAATGGCTCCAAACCATTGTCCTCAAGTGTGAATTCTCGGCACGCAGGAGTTGACACTACCATGCCCTCCCACGCACACATAATATGTGTACTTCTCTATTGTGCCTATGACGCGTTTATCAACCTTCACTTTGGCGAACAAGCAAAACCATCATTTTAAGTTGACCCATGTAACGCCCACATAGAGGTACGTAATTTAATTTATGTTCTTATACCTTTAGTTGATTGTTGCTAAAGTTATTTTGAGAAAATGTGAAGAAAATGCCTTAAACTTGCATTAAGTTGAAAATGGTCTTTTCACTCAAAATTAGTTGAAAATGTGGGGAGTGAAAAGAGATAGAATTTCATGGAGAATGCAATAAAAATGAGGGCATTATGGTAATTGACTAAGGGAACATAGATGGAATTTTAAAGAAAGTGTAAGGGCAAAGTGGGAAACTATATATATATTTTTATGTTATATCAAATTGAAGAGTAAAACCCTAACCACTCTTACCCATTTTCATGCCACTTTCACCTCCATATTCTCTCAAATTCTTCAATTCTTCTTCAAAGGAAATTCATAGGTTTTGGGTATTTTTGAGTGGATTTTCAATCCCGAGTAACTTTAGGTAAGAGCCTTGCACCAAGAAGTGATTTTTCATTTTTAAAGTGTTGAATTTTAATGGTTTGTGCTCATAGGATTTAAGAAGAAGAGAGTTTGATCAAAAGAAGATTCTAAAGGGGTTGGATTGCTCAATATTTCAAGATAAGTAAATCCCACCTAAGTTATGATTTGAGAAATCAAGTGTGTAGAGATTTTTTACATATATGTATATGTTTATGATTTTGAGAATTGTTGATGAAATTGATGAATTATTGATGAGTTTGATAATTACTGATGAACATAATTTAGCCATGAGAAGTGGTTATGGTTGTATGATGATTAATTAAAGTTTGGTTGAAGTTAGATGAGTTGAGTAGAATTTTTGGGAGTGTATTGTTTTGGCCAGGTTTGGTAATTGTTTAAGGGAAAGTTTTACCCTCCCAAATATTGGTGGCTTTGGGAGAAAGAGATAGAATTGTAGTCAAATTAGAGTTTGATTATGTTAGTAAACGGTCCCGTATACGCAGCCGGAAACGAAAAAATAAAATAACAGATCGCTTACATGAGCCAAGATCAAGGGTATGATTTTAACAATTTATATTAAATAAAATCTGCATAAATATTCAACATGAGTTAAGAGAAACAAACGCACGTTGAAGGCTCCTTCCAAATTTGTCGATTTAACGTTTGCTACCGATCCAAGTGTAGGATCGAACCTCGTGAGTCCACACGAAGACAACTTAAAAGAACCAAAGAGGGATTTGCTAGATCCTCTTGGCTTCAAGATTAAGAAGAAGTCAAAATCAATTGAATTGATTTTAGGCAATGGTGTTACCGCTGCGGAGAGGCAAAATCGGGGTTGCTGGTGTATTGGTTTTCAAAGAAAAATCCACAAAATTAAAAAAATCACACACTTTTCCTTTTATACTTAAAAAACAATTTGCCCTAATCCCATACGGAATAGGCTTGGGCTCCAAACCCAAACGCCCCCATGTTGCCAAACACTCCCAATTTGATTTATTTTAATTTCCATCATTATCTCAATTAAAATCAATTAATATATATATTTAAATATATATTAACATTTAACAATAATGATAATATATTTAAATATGTGCGAACACACATTTAAACGTAATTTCACTTATTTAATTTTTTCTAACAAATTAAATAAAGGCTACGACCTCAAGAAATTTAATTGCACCGTGAAATTACCAAAATACCCTTTCGCCTTAAAAAGACGAAAACGCCCTTCTTTCTTCTTGCATCTTAAATTGTCTTCTATGTGTGTGACCCTTAGGCTCCTCATCATATCGGTAGAGATATAGATTGCGATTAACACCAATTAATCGCCTCACTAATACACGTACTTCAAGATTGGCCCCTCAAAGCAAGGCATCATGGCCACCCGATAGATTCTGGATTCAAAGAAAAGTAGCTACCGCAACGATATGGTTACCGCGGCAATTCCCGATCCTTTCATCATACGTTATCTCGACGAGACGGAAGGCATAGAAATAGTGTCAACCTTCGGTTACTCGATATTATTTATTCGCTTGACCAATGACCCGTATTATAAATTGGATAGAGCAACAACTCAATCCCCACCGTGGGCTACGCTTTAGTGTCATTGCCATATACTGAATTGCGCCGTGAGATAACTTTCTCCCCTGCACTGGAGTGATAAATCCTCATAATCCACCATAGTCTTGATACACTCCTTGATGCAGCCAATCACCACCGTATTGACAACGAAAAGAACTCAACTAGGGCTAGTGTCAAACTACACCAATCGGTGCACAAGGCACTCCGTGATCTCAAGTCTAAGGATCACATGCACCACCATTCGTTAGAGGATTTGTTCCATAGACACCGGGGTTACCATCCATATGGAATCCTCTGCGGGTCACCCAAAGAACTTGCCGTGGTGTAATCGCCACAACAACAAACACCCATGTTGCACTGTGTTGTCACCAAACAACCTTGACAAGTGAGATCGTCCACCGCCTTTCGACAGGTCGCTCAACACTATGATAGCCTTACCGTATTATCGTGCCCTTAGTTCAATAATATCAAGACTGACGCTTTCTAGAATGGCCACCATATGTGCTCATAGGGTTCTCACTATCAAGATTTGAAACACTTGATACCCTCGTCACGGCTCTACCATTCTAAGGACATATATCAATACATATTGCAATAATAATGGTTTACGCGATATAGAATAAAAAGCCTTTTATTGATTAATGAACATTATTACAAAGAGTCAATTCTACAATAATTGATTGGCTCTAGGCATCTACTCTAACAATCTCCCACTTGCACTATAGCCAATCATTCATGCCCTCAACACCGAATGACACAAGTGCCTCAGACTATAGCCTACCATTCATGCACTCAACATTGAATGACCCAAGTGCCCATCATGCTTCGCACAATAGAAACTTTAATAGGGTTGGTAGGTATTCGCAAATCTGCACATTCCCTTTCATATCGATCCTTCGCATCATATTGAATCAACTAAGTAAGTGTTTGGATTATCGGGTGAGACCGTGATTCCTCACCACAACAATGGCTCCATTGTTATCGCAGCACAACTATATCGGATTAGCAATGCTTGAAATCACATCAAGTTCAAGAATGAACTTCTTGATCCAAACCGCCTACACGGCCGCATTAAAAATGCGGTACACTTAGCATCAATTGTAGAATCCACTGCAAGACACCAATTTGAGCTTCTGTGCCTCACCGCAGCTTATATTGAGACAAAAATGTGTAATCCCAAATTGCGAACTATAATCATCCTTTTCCTGCTTGGGAAATAGTCACCGTATTCTCTTTACACAAGAGCTCATCTTTCTTCCATAACTAAGAATATATATTCTTAAGCCCTTTTCAAGCACTTAAGAATGTCCATTGACACTCACCCTTGTCATTCACTTGGATTTAGTTGATATCTTCTACTAGTGCCGAATGCACATAAGACATCAATCTAAGTACATAACATATTGCCTCACTTGAGCCCGATTGACATCCACTACAAAATGCCGAATGCACATTAGATATCAATCAACATATAAGATGGATCCACTTGCTAAAGCATGTGGGATCCTCTTCATTCTATCTCTCATTGTGTGGTTAAAGACACATATCTCTACAGAGATAGACACCATATGCCATCTAAGAAATCCCTTCTTGGATTTTTCTATACCGAATGTGTTCCAAGATCCTTGTCTATGTACTTTGACTTAGTTTGAGTAACCTCCACACGATCTATCACGATAGATCTTTATTCCGGAGGATGTAGTCGCTTCCCCTAAGTCCTTCATGGAGAAGCACTTGGATAACCAAGTCTTTACCGACCGCAAGTTCTGTATATCATTCCCGATCTATTGTATGTCATTGACATACAACACTAGGAATGCTACCGCGCTCCCACTCACTTTCTTGTAAACATAGGCTAATCTTCGCTCTTAATAAAACCGAACCTTTTACGGCTTCATCAAAACGAATGTTCCAAAGCTTTCCTGAAGCTTGCTTGAGTCCATAAATGGATCTCGCAACTTGCATACCTTATTAGCTTGACTATCAAGAACGAAACCATCAGTTGTGTCATATACACATCCTCCTCAAGGTTTCGCTCAGAAAGCGCTTTGGACATCCATTTGCCAAATCTCATAGTCATGATATGCAAAGAATTGCAAGCATAATCCGATGGATTTAATCATGGCAACCGCGAAAAAGTTTCTTCATAGTCAATGCCATGAATTTGTTTGAAACCTTTGGCAACCAAAGCCGTGCTTTATAAGTATGCACGTTGTTATCCATGTCGCTTCTTCTTGAAGACCCATTTACACCCCTATGGGTTTTACCCTTCAGTGGTTCCACCAGAGACCACACTTGGTTCTCGTACATGGAGTCCATCTCGCATTTCATGGCTTCAAGCCATTTAACGGAATCGATCCGATATACCTCTTCGTAGGTTCTCGGGTTCATCGCCTGGTAGACCAAGACGTCACCATGCCGAGTCACGAGATAACCGTATCTCTCGGGCTCATGGCGACTCTCCCGCATCTACGTAGCTCCCCGTGCTACTTGAGGTAGTTCACTTTGATCCACAAGTTGTGGAGTAACCTCCTCATGATGCTCAACCACTTCCTATGGCACATCATCCCGCCCTTCGCCTAGTATATCCCGCGGGTCCTAGAACTTCATCAAGTTCTACTTTTCTCCCACTAGTACTTCTTAGAAAATATTCCTTTTCTAGGAAGACACCCGTATCGAGCAACAAAAATTTTTGCATTCTTCTCGGGGTGGTAGAAATAGTATCCTTGGTCTCCTTTCGGATACCCCACAAATATACATTTACAGGATTTTGGGCCCTCTTGTTCAAGTCAATTTCTTAACATAAGCTTCGCAACCCCAAATCCTTAGATAAGACAAGTTGGGCGCCCACTCCATAGCTCATATGGAGTCTTATCTACATGACTTTGACGGCACACGGTTCAAAACGTGAGTCGAGTCCTCTAGGGCATAACCCCTAACGATGCAGTAAATCACTAAAAACTCATCATGGACCTAACCATGTCAAGTAAGGTCATATTCCTCCTTTCCTTTCGACACTCCATTGTGTTGGGGTGTATAAGAGGGGTGAGTGTGATACTATCCCACATTCCTTCGTATGTTTAGCTCAACTTGCCAAAGTTGGCATAGTAGTCATTTTTGAGATTATCCTTTGTTGTCTTTCTTAAGAACATATTATTATGAAATAGTTCCATAAAGAATATTATTTACACTCAAGGACAATAATCCATTAGTAAACTAATATTCTCATTTGTCCTATGTGGACACAAAATATATAATTTCTAGAAACTAAAGAAAAACCATAATAATCCACAAGTTCCAAGAAACAAGTCCATCGGCTAAATCAAACGATAAGATCCTACAAAGAAATGTAGCAAAGACGTGCTTCATTTCCAACCGGTAGGTCCACCTCTCCCTCGAGCAATCTACTCTACCGTAGTTCCTACACATCAATCAAATGTGAGTACCACATCTTGTGGTCAACTAGATGTTTATGGGAGAAGTTAATCTCAATAACATACCTAACGAAGAAGTAACATTCTTCTTCCCCTTTTGCTAGAAGGCCTTGCAATGTTTCCTCCAAAGGATCGGGATTCCCTACAAAGGAGGACAAACACCTTTCCTTTCTCGCAGCTTCTTTCCATCGACTTCGAGTCCCTTTCCTTTTCACTTGAGTTGGCTTCAACCAACGTCCAATGTTTCGACATTTTCATGCCCGACTCAAGAGTCTTCAACAAATCCCGTAAGCTCTAAAGGGTATTCTTCTTATCTTTCCTCAATAAAGTCATAGACAAATTGAGAATAAGAATCCTAATGATGTAATATTAGGTTTATTGCTAAACCTTCTCTAAGTCCACATCCCAAAATCTCAAGCTTGTTCATACTCGATCCACATGAGTATATGATCGCCAATTTTGGTACCCTCCTTCCATCCTACATCCGAATAACGACCGAGACACCATATGCTTCATTTCTTCAAGAAAATGAAGAATAGAAGCTAAACCATTTTTATTTTTTCCGCATCATGTCCGCAGAATGGTGCCATTGATGCAAGCACAATGTATCTAGTCATTTCGCTTTTGCATCATGTGTATGCTTCACATATACATACCCTGGCCTCATGGATGAACTATCGCCAGGTGCTCGTGATAGAGCTTGCTCAATGGTGTATAATCTATCGCTGACCAAGTATATTATTTATACTTCTATACCAACCAACGAAATTTTCACCATTCCATTTCTCCCTGGCCATGATTTGTCGCATGATGTTGGGATCATTTTGCTCAAATTTAAGTGAATCTACAAGTGCGTAAAAAGTAACCGTTATTACCATGTTCATTATTATTGTTTAATATGGTCTTTTATTAAACGAAGCTCCCACTATTTTACCTCAAGTTCCAATAGCCCTACTATTAACTCTGGGAAAGCCCGTTGACTTTCCTAGTGGACCAAGATCCCATCCCCGCCCATTTCAAACCTTCGCTTTGGCGAACAAGCCAAAATGAGTTGATTAGGTAGGCCAACAAACTTATTCCACACCCGCCTGATAGCTCCCACTATCAACCTCAAATGTGAGAAAGCTAACAAGCCAATCACACAATCCAATGGACAAGACATGCCATCGTCCCTCAAGTGTGATTCTCGGCACGCAGAGTGGACACTACATGTCACCACGCACACACAATATGTGTACGCTACTATGCCTATGACGCGTGTTTATCAACCTTCGCTTTGGCGGAACAAGCAAAAACCGTCATTTTAAGCTTCCACTCCATCACCATTAAGGAAAACTCCAATGCATTTTAACCTCCCACCGGGTAGAAGTGTACCCTTCGCTTGGCGAACAAGGTTTCACGAATGCTGGTTTGATTAAAACCATGGTGATGGAAGGCTTTGTGACTTAATATACTTTTAATCGAGGGTTTTGTTATTTAATGTCTCACCATATTATTATCTTTGTTAGAATGACATTGTTTGGCATGTTATCAAACATTCAACCTTAGCATGCATTCTAAACAAAAATTAAACGTACCGGTACATGGCTCCAACTAAAACCGATTTCCGAGCCTAGAGGAATCGGTGGGTCACCTAGGGGTCCCTGTAATAAAAATCTTGAGTCTTCAAGTATGGTTGCCTTCGCCCTTGCTCCGACTTCAAGCACATTACAAAAATATCTTTCTAAATTTACAATAAATAATTATACAAATTCTTTACATCAATAATTTAGAAACCTCGATTTACATTCGAGGGGAATTAGATGAGAAGAGAATATACATCGAGAAGAGGAGAAAGGCAGGACACGCAGCCCTATTTAATAAATAAAATACAACCATACATACCCAAAATAATTAAAACATTCACCCTTAGGTCTAAGGCTCATGTACCGGGCACCATGCAATATACAAACAAGTACAAAGCATACATTTCAAAAACAATCAATTTCTGAAATTTGTGGGTTAATTACAATTTACCCCCGATAATTTGCAGATTTGCGCTTGGTCCAAAAGTTTTGAAAACTTTGCATTTTACCCCCTGCACACTTGGAAGTGCGCCGCTGCAGCGATGAGTTAGATCGCCGCAGCGTGCATTGGTTTTGGTACACAGACGTCCGAAGGGACGACGCGCGGCGATGGGTTATATCGCGCAAGCAGCCGCCATACGCCGCCGCCCAAAGGACGATCGCCGCGGCGATGAGTTATATCGCCGCGCGATTTACTATCGCTGGCGGGCGATGGATTATATCGCGCGCGAGCGATACAGATCTCGTAGCTCCCGGACTGCTCATACAAAGAACCAAAAACACTTCTAACCAGATTTTTGCAATCAATCAAACACATTGATCTCAACAAAAATCCATCATGCATTAAACCAAACCAAACAGATCATCAACAAATTAAATTAATCGATTAATCAGCTTTCTTAAAACATATTTTCAAGACAGATTTACATGCATTCAATATGGCAACATATTATCATCAAATACATGTTATCAACCATACACATAAAAAATTGTAAAATTCAAGACTTAGGCTCGATACCACCTGTTAGTAAACGGTCCCGTATACGCAATGGAAACGAAAAAATAAAATAATCAGGATCGCTTACATGAGCCAAGATCAAGGGTATGATTTTTAACAATTTATATTAAATAAAATCTGCATAAATACAACATGAGTTAAGAGAAACAAACGACGTTGAAGGCTCCTTCCAAATTTGTCGACGAACGCTTTGCTACCGATCCAAGTGTAGGATCGAACCCGCGTAGTCCACACGAAGACAATTTTAAAAGAACCAAAGAGGGATTTGCTAGATCCTCTTTGGCTTCAAGATTAAGAAGAAGTCAAAATCAATTGAATTGATTTTTAGGCAATGGTGTTATGCTGTGGGAGAGGCAAAATTGGGGTCAGCTGTGGTGTTTTGGTTTTCAAAGAAAAAAACCCCTCACTTAAAAAATCACACACTTTTCCTTTTATACTTAAAAAACAATTTGCCCTAATCCCATACGGAATAGGCTGGGCTCCAACCCAAACGCCCCATGTTGCCAAACACTCCCAATTTGATTTATTTTAATTTCCATCATTATCTCAATTAAAAATCAATTAATATATATAAATTTAAATATGTATTAACATTTAATAATAATGATAATATATTTAAATATGTGCTAATACACATTTAAACGTGGCAATTTCACTTATTTAATTTTTCTTTTTCTAACAAATTAAATAAAGGCTACTGCAATCTGCAAATAAATTTAATTGCACTCGTGAAATTACCTAAAATACCCTTTCTCCAATTAAAAAAAGACGAAAAACGCCCTTCTTCTTTCTTCTTGCATCTTAAATTGTCTTATGTAGTGTGGGACCCCTTAGGCTCCTCATCATATCGGCAGTATGCATAGTGATTAACACCAACCTTAATCGTCTCACTAATACACGTACTCAAGATTGGCCCCTAGCAAGGCATCATGGCCTACCCGATAGATTCTCTGGGATTCAGAAAGTAGCTACCTCGTTCCAACGATATGGTTACCGTGCACCTCCCGATCCTTTCTATCATACGTTATCTCATCGAGACGAAGGGCATAGAAATAGTGTCAACCTTTCGGTTACTCGATATTATTTATTCAGCTTTTTGACCAATGACCAGTATATAAATTGGATAGATCAACAACTCAATCCCACGTGGGCACGCTTTGCTGTCATTGCCATATACGAATTGCGCCTTAACTATTGAGATAACTTTCCCTCCTGTACTGAGTGATAAATCTCTCCGTCAATCCACCATAGTCTTGATACACTTCTTGATGCAGCCTAATCACCCACCAGATTGATTGCGCCCTTTCTGAAAAAGAATCAGGCAAGTAGGCTAGTGTCAAAACTACACCCAATCGCAGCACAAGGCACTCCCGGTGATCTCAAGTCTAAGGATCACATGCACCACCATTCTGCTTAGAGGGATTTGTTCCATAGTATTAACCGGGGTTGCCATCCATGGATGGAATCCGTGGTCCACTGTGGGCCCTTGAACTTAGTCCGTGGTGTAATCGCCAGGCCAACAACAAACTCCCATGTGTTGCACCTGGTTAAAGTTGTCACCAAACAACCTTGACAAGTGAGATTAGTCCATTGCCTTTCTTCGACAGGTCGCTCAACACTATGATAGCCTTCACCTGCATTATTCCGTGGCCCCTTAGTTCTGAATAATAACTTTTCTAAGCATGACGCTTTCTGTGAATGGCCACCATATGTGCCTCATAGGGTTCTCACTATCAAGATTTGAAACACTTGATACCCTCAGCACGGCTACTATCCATTCCCTAAGGACATATATCAATACATATTGCAATAATAATGGTTTACGCGATCATAGAATAAAAAGCCTTTATTGATTAATGAACATTATTACAAAGAGTCAATTCTACAATAACCTATTGGCTCTAGGCATCTACTCTAACAGTATATGCATGCAATATGTTTGATGAAATGTCCAAGAGAAGTGTATGCATGAGTTTTATTCATTTATGAATTGATAATGAGTTTGTAGATGGTAGAGAGAAACTTACTTTTGTGCTACATGGCATCCTTGCATTTAAACATTTCCAATTAGAAAGAATTATAAGCATGAAACCATCTACATGCATACATATTCATAAGAGCATGAAAAAGCACTAAAATGTGTTAAAGATAAAATAGAAAGAAATGAGAACATTAAAGATATTCAAATCTGAAATTTTAGTTAAAGAAGTGTAAAAAGATAAAAAGAAGAGAAGGTTGCTGCGATGGGGAACCCGTGAGTGACATAGTCCCACATGCACGCCGCCTTTAAAGGTGAGCGGCCTCGTTAATTCAAAAAGAAGAATTGTACAAATCCGCTTAGAATGTGTGTGGATGAGGACTGCATCCTAGAATTAGAGAATTCACTCACACGGCCAAGGCTCTAAGTCCATGCCTCAACCGAATCCGATCGGCAAGAGAAGAAAGAATAGAAAGAATAGAATAGAATAGAAAGAAAGAAAGAATAGAAAAGAAAAGAAAGAATGGAAAGAAAGACTAGAAAAGAAAGAAATAAATAAAGAAAAAGAAACAGAAAACATAATAAGAAAAATAGAAAAGAAAATGCATAATCTATGCATTTGTGCATTTGCATCATGAATATGCATAATACCATGCTCATTATCGTGAGTAGTGAAAAATTAGAAAATTGAGAGAAAAATAGCGAGCAAAATAGAGAAAGAATGAGAAAGAACAGTAGAGAAGAACAGAAAGAATAGAGAATAATCGGGAAGTATGATGTAAGGAAAAGAAAAATTCAGGGATTTAAGCAACAAAGAGAGAGAAGGGTAGCATAGCTGGGTTTACTTATTGAGCAATTAGTGCTCACTCGTTGTTTTCAATGTTTTTGCAGGGTAGTAGGTGAGTTGCGTCACTGGAACTTCACGCAAAGGGAAAGGTTCTACAATCGTTCCAAGTTGCTATTTTGAGAATATTTTGTAAATATTTGTATATAAAGAAAAAAATTAAATATGGGCCCATACTTTATTACTCGTTTATATATGTATTTTCATATATATATTTTAATGAGTTTTATTGATTATTTTACGAGTATACTAGCTAAAAAGAAAGCATTACAACCCATCACTATTAAGGAAAACTCCAATGCATTTTAACCTCCCACTGGTAGAAGGTGTACCTTTTCGCTGGTGAACAAGGTTTCGGAACAAATTTCTTTGGGTTTGATTAAAACCATGGTGATGGAAGGGGCTTACGCGACTTAATATCCTTTAATTCCGAGGGTTTGTTATTTAATGTCTCACTAGATTATTATCTTTGTTAAAATGACATCGTTCGGCATGTTATTGAACATTCAACCTTAGCATGCATTCTAAATAAAATATTAAAACGTGCTGGTACATGGCTCAACTAAAACCGATTTCCTCAAGTCTAGAGGAATCAAGAGGGTCACCTAGGGGTCCCTGAATAAATAAAATCTTGAGTTTTCAAGTACGATTGCCTCTTCCTTTGCTTCGCCTCGTGTACATTACAAAACATCATACTAAATTTACAATAAAATTAATCTTAAAGTAATTTTTACATCAATAAATTTAGAAACTCCCCGATTTACATTCTATGCTAATGAGATGAGAAGAGAATGTACATCAAGAAGGGGAAGGAAGGCAGGACACGCAGGCCCTATTTTTAAAACTTACAACCATACATACCCAAAATAATTTAAAACATTCACCATAGGTCATAGGGCTCATGTACCGGCCACCATGCAATATACAAACAAGTACATAGCATACATTTAAAAAACAATCAACTTCTGAATTGGGTGGGTTTATTAATTAATTACCCTCTTATATGTGCAAAATGATTACGCTTTATAAAGGTTATTAAAAATCAGCGCTTTGGTCCCTTCGCAAAAATACGAATTGGGACAAAGCAACAAACTTCGCCGCGGCAAATAATTCCAGTATGTACGTCGCCGCGGCGAAGTCTAGAAATCCCAAAATGCACAGTTCGCGTTTTTACAGTTTTTCATGTAACAACATGAATCCAAATCAAATCGAACGCACAAACATTCGACCAGGATACCAACCAACCAATATAACATGCATCAACACATTATTAAACCAATTTATCAATTGAATCATTCATTCAACAAAAAGATTTTTCAGATTTTGCAGATTTAACAAAAATAACATGTTATTAACCAAATACATGTTATAAATCATACAATAAACTGTAAAATTTGGTACCCCCATGGCTCTGATACCACTGTTAGGAAACGATCATACATGGCAACGGAAACAAAAATTATTTAAACATTATAGATTGTTCCTTAGAACCAAGATCAAGGCACAAATTTACAGCTTTATACAACATATTAAAAATCTTGCAATAAAAACAAAAGCCCTTCAAGGTTAAGAAATCATACCCACGCCTTGGGAGGCTCCCTCCAATTTGTCTCGAATGGGATTTCGCCTACGACCCAAGTATATGGGTCGAACCAATGTAGTCCACACGAAGACAACCTCAAGGAACTAAAGAGGGATTTGCTAGATCCTCCCTTTAGCCTTTTAAGAACCAAGATGAAAATCAAATGAAATATTTTCTTCAAAGCAAAAGAAAATCAGGGCGTGAGAGAAAAAAGAAAAAATAAGGGGTCGGAATATTTGTTTTCAATGAATGAATGAATGAATTAAACAATTCACAAAAAGTGTTGCATATATAGTGCACACTTGCCCTATTCCATCATGGAATGGGCTTGGGCTCCCAACCCAAACACCCCTTGTATCCAAAACAAAATTTCCCCTTTAAGATATTTTAATTATAATTATAATAATTAATTTTTATTTTTATTTCAATTAAATTCAATTAATATATTTATTTCATATATTAACATTTAACAATAACAATAATTCATTTAAATATATGCTAACACATATTTAAATATAATTTCACTTATTTAATTTAATGAACAAAATTAAATAAAGGCTACGACCTCAAAGAAATTTAATTACACCGTGAAATTACCAAAATACCCTTTTCCCTTTTCCCCTAAAAAAGACGAAAAACACCCTTCTTACAAACCTCGTTCTTAAATTATTCTTCTATGTGTGTGACCCGTAGGCTCCTTATCATTAATTTCCGATAGTGTGTAGTATCGCGATTAACACCAATTAATCGTCCTCCCACTACACAGTACTCAAGATTGACCCCTAGCAAGGTATCATGGCACCCAATAGATTCGGATTCAAAGAAAGCCAGTACCTCCACAACGATATGGTTACCTGGCAATCTAATCCTTTCATCAACCGTATCCTCGACAAGACCGTGGGCATAGAAATAGTGTCAACCTCGGCTACTCGATATTATATGTTCGCATAGACCAATGACCTTATTATAACCTCGGATAGAGCAACAACTCAATCCCACCTGTGGCCACGCTTTTAGTGTCATTGCCATTTATCAATTGGGCGCCGTGAGATAACTTCTCCCGTGATCAGTGGGAGTGATGAATCCTCCGTCTATCCACCATAGTCTTGATACACTCCTTGATGTAGCCAATCACCACCGTATTGGACACTTGGAATAAGAATGCGTTAGGCTAGTGTCAAACTATACCAATCGGGTGCACAAGGCCCGCCTCCGGGTGGATCTCAAGTCCCTAAGGATCACATGCACCACCATTCGTTAGGAGGATTTGTTCCCTGTAACGACTTCTTTCTACTAATATGCTCATAAAATATACTTAATAAAAATACATGTATAATTAATAGAAAGTAGTTGGGCCCAAATTTATCTTTACTTAATATATACATTCTTTACATAGCACAAAATAACATGTACACAACTATCAAAATGGCGGACAGTGTAGCCATTTCTCTTTGGTTGCCAACGTCCATCTGACTGCATCCTCACCTATTTCCTGCAAAAACATAGAAAACAATGGGGTGAGCACAAAAATTCTCAGTAAGTAAATCCTCTACACCACTATCCCCGTGTATCACTCTTTAATTCTTTCCTTCCTGTACCCTTTTTCTTCTTTTTCTTTCTTTCTATTTTATTCTTTGTTTCTATTCTTTGTTTCTTTCTGCTTCTCTCTTTCTTTCTGTTTCTTTGATAAAACATGATAGAAACCATGATAACAATGCATGAATGAAATGTACATGCAAGTAATGCATAGGAATGCATTCTTTTTCTTCTCTTCTATTTTTCTTATTCTGTTTTCTATTTTTATGCATTTCATTTCTTTCTATTTCTTTCTTTCTTTTCTTTCTCGTGTTTTCTCATTCTTTTTCATTCTTATTCTTTCTTATTCTATGCCGATCTGGAGTCCCGGCTGGATGCATGGATTCGGAACCCTTGGCCATGTGAGTGTATTCTTTCTCGGTATAACCCTCACCCGCATGCACTCACTGGGCTATAACCCATTCCTCTTTTTTTCCTCATTCTCGTGCCGCCTCACCGAAGGCGGTGATACATGTGGGAATATTCTGCTCATCACTCAAGGGTTCCCCACCGCACAACCTATTCTTTTCTCTTTTCTCTTCTCTTTTTTAGCACTTTTCTTTCTTTTATTCTCTAGTGCTTATTCTTTCTTTCTCTTGTGCTTATTCTTAGAGTGCCTTCTTCTTAGAATTCTTTAATCTTTCTTAAGTATTCCACATATATAACTATATGCATATGGATGGCTCATGCTTGAATTCTTTCTTAAATGTACTCATGAAACGCAAATATGTAATGTTGCATAAATTAAGGTTCTCTACTCATACTCATACTTCTCATAGGCATTTCATCAAACAACTAATGTGCATACATAAACTCTACTTTAACTATAATTCTACTTGTCTCTTAAACCATCCAAAAATGGGAATAAAACTCCCTTTGTATCATCACAATCCCCGTCCAAGGAAAAACACTCCCAAAAAGTTTCCTCAAACTCTTTCAATTTCCACCAAACTTCAATCCATCATCATACAATCAAAACACTTCTCATAACCCAAAGATATTCAACAACAAGCATAAATAAACACCAATCTCATCTTAATTTCTCAATAATCATAGCATATACATACATAAAGAAATCTCTACAAAATTGATTTCTTAAACCTTAACTTGGGTTGGATTTACTTACCTTTATACTGAAAGTACTCTTCACTAAGGCTCTTTACTCTTGTTGACTCAAACTTCCTCTATTTCCTAAGCATAAACTTAATAAGAATTCAACTCTTGCACAAATAAAACTCATAACTAGAGCAAGGATTCTTACCTCTTGTTGCTTATGATCAATTCCTTGTCAAAACCCACTCAAAAGCCCTCAAAATCCTTGGAAAAGTGAGTGAAGGATTGAGAGAAAATGAAGGATGGCAATGGCGGTGGAAGAAGAGAAAATGAGGGGGTTTATTAGACTAAACCCTTAATATCTCATATTATCAAGCATCCTTTTCCTATTTTGCCCATGCTTTCTTGGAAATTCCATCTTTGCCCTTTAATTCTTTGCAATCACAACCCCAACTCTAATGTATTCTCCATGAAATTTTCTTACATTTCACTCCGCACTTTTCCTGCTAATTAGGGATAGAATAGTCACTTTGCCCCTAAGGAAAAATTATAGAACCTCGTCGCCGCGGCGAAGATTCTTCTTCACCCCGACGAAGTCTATAACTCCAAGATTTTGCCAAGTCTTCACCAAATTCAAGGCAACCACTTAACCAAAACAACATATCAATTCAATTAGGAGCCAACCAAGCGATATCAACAAGATACAAGTTTAACTAAGGGTATACAATCAACATTAAGGGAAAATGAACAAACATGAGCTACGTACCTCTTGGGGCGGGCGCATAGGGCCTCCCATAGACACTAGGGTTACCATCCATATGGAATCCTTTGGTGAGTCGCCGTTGAACTGCCTATAGCAAGAACCCATGTGGTTGCACTAGGTTGTCACCAAAACAACCTTGACAAGTTGAGATCACCCTACCGCTTTCGACAAGTGGCGCTCAACACTAATGGGGATAGCCTTCACGATATCCTGTGCCCTTACATCGAATAATACTAGGGCTATGGACGTTTCTAGAATGGCCACCATATGTGCTCATAGGGTTCTTACTATCAAGATTTGAAACACTTGATACCCTTGTCATGGTTCTACCATTCTAATGACATATCTCAATACATACAATGATGATTTACGCGATATAGTATAAAACTCCTTTTATTGATCAATGAACATTATTACAAAGAGTCAATTCTACAATAATTGATTGGCTATAGGGCATCTACTCTAACATTCTTGTGACTCAACTGTTAGTAACTGACCGGATTCTCATAGCGAAAAAATGTAATATTTAAAACGAATCGATCAATTACATGAACCAAGATTTGAGTACAGATTATAATGTTTTTCATGCATAAACTAAAACGTAAAATAAAATCTATTTAAAGCAAATCCATACAAGGATTTAGTTCATACCGACGTTTGGAGGCTCCTCCGAATATCTCTGACTTTGCTTACGAACACCTGCTCATCGATATCGTCATTCCGACATGTTCACTAATCGATCCAGTGTAGGATCACACTCATGGAAATCCACACGAAGATAATCCGAAGAACCAACAATTGTTTTGCTAGAACAATTGCCGGCTTCAACAATCAAGAACAATCAAAGGGAAAATAATTTTTTTTCTTTTCACTCAAAGGTGAAAACGTGAGAGAGAGAGAGAGAGAGAGAGAGGGTGGCTAGGGTTTTTGTTTTATAAAAGTATATTTGTGTTTTAATTAAGTTGCACTTATATAGTGCAACTAATTAAAACCCTATTCCAATAAGGAATACCCATGGGCTCTAACCCTAGTTCACCCTTTTACAACCAAACACCATGTAATTGGTATTTTTAAATTAATTAATTATTATTATAATTAAAATATATTAATTTATATATAATAATATATTAACATTTAATTAATAATAATAATTCCATTTAAATATATGCATACATATATTTAAATATAATCTCACCGTATTTAATTTTAATATCAAATCAAATAGTGCAACAACCCTCAAGAAATTTAATTGCAACGCAAGATTACCAAAATACCCTTTCATCTTGAAAGACAAAAATACCCTTCTCACAAAATGATTCTTAAATTATCTTTCTAAGTGGGTGGACCCGGGTAGGCCTCATCCAATCATATCGGGTAGGTGTGTAGTTTCGCCGATTAACACCAATTAATCGCCTCCACCTTACACACAGATCTTTAGATTGCCTAGGGCAAGGCATCATGGCCAACCCGATAAATTCGTATTCGGCAAACCGCCACCTTGCCAACGATATGGTTACCATGCAATCCAATCCTTTTTTATCAATCAGTTATCTCATTGAGACCTGAGGTACGTAAATATTGTCAACCTCGTATATCCTCGACATGTTTATATTCGCCATCGGACCAATGATAGGAATATCAAATTGGATTCGAAAGCATCAACTCAATCCCACCTTGTGGCCATAGATTTAGTGTCATTGCCATTTACCGAATTACCGTTGGAGATAATTCTTCCTGCACTGGTGGAGTTAATGAATCTTTGTCGGGATCCACCATAGTCTCAATACACTTCTCAATGTAGCCAATCACTACCGTATTGATAGATTCGAATAGAACTAACGCTTGGCTTAGTGTCAAACTACACCAATTGGTGCAACAAGACGTTCTAGTGATCTCAAGTCTAAGGATCACATGCACCACCATCCGGTTAGAGGATTTATTCCATAAGACACTAGGTTACAATCCATATGGAATCCTCTGTGGTCCGTCCTAGTTGAACTTGTCTCTAGCAAGCCCACCCATGATGAGAATGCAAATGTCATATTTACCCCTCCCTTAATGCCTAGTCTTTTATACCTATTTGCTGCCTAAAATGTACTGATTTTTTATTCTATTTTGACTTAGGAAGCAAATGGGAGCGTTAATTGCAAAACGGAACTAATTAAGTGAATTCGGACAGTTTTGACATTGTTTCTTATTTTGGGCATA
The DNA here is from genome assembly GCA_026225825.1 of Pistacia integerrima. NCBI lineage: Eukaryota > Viridiplantae > Streptophyta > Magnoliopsida > Sapindales > Anacardiaceae > Pistacia > Pistacia integerrima. The sequence continues at coordinate 17,264,279 of CM047737.1, read as the reverse complement.
ACTCTCTCATCTGAGCTTCGATTGAGATGATTCAAAATCTGTAGAACGCTAAGAAATATATCTACAACTTTTTATGTTTTGAGTTTGGAGAGATAACTTGCTGCATCAAGGTGGTAATTGGGCTTGAAGTTGACGCATCTGCACTGCCGATGTTCTGAACATTCTCGCCTTGTAATGCAAGTCCAAGAGGCGCTTTATTATTGGAAGATTTGAAGACATGTGGCAACAACGAGCAGCTGGACACATCACTTTCCTATTTTTTATTTTTAAGACTTTATTGTATTTTCAATTAATTAGAATCAGATTAGGATAATTGATTTTAGGATATTAGAATATTTTAGAGATTGAGTTGGATTCAAACACTTGAATTAGATTTTTGGGAAAGGAGATCGAGATTAGGTTTTGGGTGGAGACACGCCTCTCGGGTCCTTCCTGAACTTTTCCTCCTGTAATTCCGGGTGATGGCCATGAGAGGCTGATTTTGATAACTTGGTCAAGTAAACTTAAGTCTCAATCGATAAACCGTGAGATCTAATATATTTTTTCTTTGTGTTCAATTTTCGTGTTTGAGTATTGATGTTTTTCTATGCCTAATTTTATGATTGTTTCGTTTAATTACTAGGGAGGCCTACTAGTTTATTAATTGTCGCAATCTACCGCTAAGTTAGATATCAAACTGTAATTGTTTGATCCCTCCAATCATTGCAAAGCAATTAGGTTAGTAATTTGTCAAACACAGAATTAATAACCTTACGAAGAACATTCAACTAAATTAAATACAACCGCTTGTGTTTGTGTTGTTTAGCTTCATCGATCTCTAATTTTAAGGCCGCCACTAGATTAAATCTTGAGCTTGTCTAGGGTTGTTTAGGGGTAAGATTAATTAGGATCGCTTGTTTCCCGATTAATTACAATTAAGGAGAGATAGGAAATTAGTTCCAACGGTGAATATTCAATGTGTGAATTGATTATCTTCGCATCAATGATCAGTTGTAAGATTCCGATGGTGGATGTTGACTGAGACCAAGTTTCGTTATATTAATTGATTTCGAATTTGAACTGCTTTTGTTTTTGTTTTTTGCTAAGAAACGCCTCCCTGCTTTTACACGTAACCCCCAAACTTGTTCACATAACAAAGAAATTCAGCCTAGACACTCTTCGTGGATCGACCCCTTGACTTACACTACTACGTGTATTTTTAGGTTTTAATTGGGTGCCTACGACAAAGACGCCACCATGGCGTTTAAGTTGGCGCGCGACGAATCGGGTTCTGTCCGGCGGGACGATATAACCCATCGCCGCAACGATCGCATGTGATGCATGTAGGCAACGAAAATCAATGCACAACCGTGGGCGTTATCCTTAATCCATTGCCTGCATGAGCGATGATTCGAGTGTGTAGGGGGCCAAAGTGAAAAGTTTTAAAACTTTTGACCAAAATGTAGATCTCGCAAATTGTTAGAAGGTCATTAATAATTCACCCACCCCAATTCAAAAATTGACTGTTTTTGAACATATGCATTGTTCTTATTTGATAGTTGCATGGTGCTCGGTACATGAGCCTTAGACCTATTGTTTATTGTTTATTGGGTTTGTTTGTAATTTATAAAGAAATAGACTGTGCTCCCGCTCTTATATCTCCATGTATTTCTTCTTCTCATCTCACTCCCCTCGTATGTAACGCGAGGTTTCTATTCTTAGATGTAAATTAGAATAGGTTTTTTTGTAATGATCGTGAAGAAGAAACAAAGGAGCTATGAAGAGGAATAACCCCTTGAAGACCCAAGATTTACTTTTTAAACCCCTAAAGAAAATGATTCCTACCGATTCCTCTAGGCTCGAGGAAATCGGATTTAGTTGGGCCATGTACCGACACGTTTAATTTTTGTTTAGAATGCATGCTAAGGTTCAATGTTAAATAACATGCCAAACAATGTCATTCTAACAAAGATAATAATCTGGTGAGACATTAAATAAAAACCCTCAAATAAAGTATATTAAGTCACGTATGCCTTCCATCACCATGGTTTTTATCAAACTACTGTTCGTCGAAACCTTGTTCACCATAGCGAAGGGTACACTTCTATCAGTGGGAGGTTAAAATTCATTGGAGTTTTCCTTAATGCTGATGGGTCAACTTAAAATGACAGTTTTGCTTGTTCGACACAACGAAGGTTGATTAACACGTCATAGACATATAGCAAGTGCACATGTTCTGTGCACATGGTGACATGTAGTGTCCACTCTACTGATATTGGGAATCACACTTGAGGATGATGGCTAAGCCGTTTGATTTTGTGATTGGCTTGTTGGCTTGCTGGCTTGCTTCACATTTGAGGTTGGTGGTAAGAGTTACCAATTGATGTGGATTAAGTTTGTTGGCCTACCTAATCAACTTATTTTAGCTTGTTCGCTAATGTTCAAAACTGATCCGATCCGCCTACCGATCGTTCGACAGTAATCGACGATAACCGTCCCCGATATGTAAAAATCGTTATTTTGATTTAAACCGGATTGGACGCAGCTTGACCATCGTAATAGTACCAATCACGTCCCAATCGCAGCTTAAAACCCCCCCTCCCCGGGCCGGATCGACATCTTTCGATGGAGAAAAACACCCCATTCGACGGACCCGACATCTCCATGACCAAAACCCATCCATTTTCGGGCCGCCGCGCCCAAAATCCTCGCCGATCGCCATCCACCTAAAGTTTACGCGACGTCGGCTTTCTTTTGTTGATTCCGACGAGTTCTGACGCCGATGGAACTCCCTAGCACCACCATTAGAGTCGCCGGCACCTACACATCAAAAGCCCCAAGATTCCAGCTTCAATTGGTCGCCGATCGCGCGCGCACCACTCACCGTAATCTTCACGCGACAGGGGTGTTTTAGATAGATTTCAAACCTTAAGGGAGTATTATAAGAGTGTTTTTGATGAACTTCAAACCTTCAAGAACTAAAAATAATTTTACAAATTATGGTCCAACCGACCGATCCAATCGGTCAAACTAGAAATCGGACCCTTGAACGGGTCATTGTCTGGTCTGGTTTTCAGAACATTGTTGTTCGCCACAACGAAGGTTTGAAATGGGCTAGATGGGATCTCAGTCCACTAGGAAAGCTGACGGGCTGTACCGAGTTAATAGTGAGGGCTATTGGCTTGAGAAAAATAGTGCGAGCATTTTTAATAAAAGGCCTTATTAAAATAAAAAAATAAACATGATAATAATTTTGTTTTATTTTGCACTTGTAGATTCAATTTAATTTAGCAAAATGATCCCAACATCACTGCGACAAATCATCAAGCTAGGAGAGAAATGGAATGGTAAGAATTTCGTTGACTGGTATAGAAGTATAAACAATATACTTCAATCAAGCGATTGATTATACACCATGAGCGGTGCTTTGTCACCGTGAGCTCGGGCCGATAGTTCTTTCCATGAGACTGGGTATGTATATGTGAAGTATACACATGATGCAAAAGCATAAATGACTAGATACATTGTGCTTGCATCAATGAAACCATTACTATGACAACAGTGCCAGAAAATGGACTTAGCTTCTATTCTTTAGAGAAATGAGAAACATATGGTGTCTCTGTTATTTAGATGTAGATGGAAGAAAAAAAGAGGGTACTGGGTTAAAATTGGCGATCATATACTCAAGTGACCGAGTATATGAACAAGCTTGAGATTTTGGGGATGCGTCAATAAAGGGTTTAGCAATAGACCTAATATTACAATCTTGCCAAATTCTTACTCTTAATTTGTTTATGACTTCATTGAGGATGATAAGAAGAATACCCTTTCCGAGCTTCTGGATATGTTGAATGTTAGAAACATTGACGTTGGTTGAAGTCAACTCAAGTGAGAAGGTAAGGACTCAAAAGTCGTTGGAAGGAACTGTTATAGATAGAAAGGGCGTTTGTCCTCACTGTGGGAATCCTAGCCACTAGAGGAAACATTGCAAGGCCTTCTAGCAAAAAGGAAGAAGAATGTTACTTCTTCATCAAGCATGTTCTTAATTGACATTAACTTCTCCCGTCAACATCATGGGTCATTGACTTACGATGTGGTACTCACATTTGTTCTAGTGTGCAAGGACTATGACAAAGTAGATTGCTCGCTGAGTGAGAGGTAGACTAACTTGTTGGAGATGGAGCACATGATGTTGCATTAACTATACGATCTTATTGTCTGATTTTGCCTACAGGCTTGTTACTTGGAACTTGTGGATTGTTATGATATTCGTTCAGTTTCTAGAAATAATTTTTCTGTGTCCACTTTTGACAAATAAGAATATTGCTTTACTAATAGATTGTTGTCTTTTAGTATAAATAATATTCTATGGAACAGTTTTATATGTAATATGTTTTCAAAAATAGACAATAAGAATATTCTCAAAGTCATGTTAGAGTAGATGCCCTAGAGCTAGTCAATTATTGTATAATTGACTCTTTGTAATAATGTTCATTGATCAATAAAAGGCATTTTATACTATATCGCGTAAATCATCATTGCATGTATTGATATATGTCCTTAGAATGGTAGAACCGTGACCCGTAGGGTATCAAGTGTTTCAAATCTTGATAGTGAGAACCCTATGAGCACATATGGTGGCCATTCTAGAAAACGTCCGTAGCCCCAAAGATATTCTCAAGTAAGGGCACGCATAACAATGATAAGGCTATCATAGTGTGAACGACTCCGCCGGGGAAAGGCAAGGATCGATCTCCATTTGTCAAGGTGTTTGGTGACAACCTCGTGTAACACATAGGTACTTGCCGTAGGGGCAAGTTCATTCGACTAACCCACTGTGAGGATTCCATATGGATGGTAACCCCTGTCTATGGAACAAATCCCTCTTAACGAATGGTGGTGCATGTGATCCTTAGACTTGAGATCACCGAGCACCTTATGCACCGATTGGTGCGCTTGACACTAGCCCAATACAGCTTCTATTCGTAGCTATCAATGCGGTAGTGATTGCCGCATTAAGGAATGTATCAAGACTATGGTGGATCGCAGAGGATTCATCACCCCTGGTAAAGGGGGAAGGGGGTTATCTCACACGCACCAAGAAATGGCAATGACACTAAAATCAGGGCTACTGGGATTGAGTTGTTGCTCTATCCGATTATTATTCAAAGTGGGCCATTGATCTAGTAATCGAATACATACATATCGTGAGTAACCGAGGCTGACACTATTTCTATGCCTCGCCTTCGTTGAGATAATTGATGATGAAAGGATTGAATTATACAAGAACATATCATTGACAGTAGTTGCTTCGTTGAATCGAATCTATCGGGTGGGGGCCATGATGCCTTGCTAGGGGCCAATCTAGTCCTGTGTGTGTGAGACGATTAATTGGTGTTAATCACGATACTACACACTACCAGTATGACAAAGAGCCTATGGGTTACATACATAGAAGATAATTTAAGAACTAGTTTATAAGAATGGGCGTTGCCTTTTTAGGCAAAAAAGGTATTTTGGTAATCTCACAAAGGTAAAATTAAATTTGGTCGAGGTCGTAGTCTTTATTTTAATTTGATATTAAAATTAAATAAGTGAGATTATGTTTAAATATGTGTTTGCATATATTTAAATAAATTATCATTATTGTTAAATGTTAATATATATATATATTAATTTAATTTAATTGAGATAATGATAATTAAAATTAAAATATCTAAATGGGGCGGTTTGGATACAAGGGGTGTTTGGGTTGGAGGCCAAGCCTATTCCATGATGGAATAGGGCAAAGTGTGCGGTATATAAGTGTAACACTTTGTGAATTCATTAATTTAATTCATTCAATCATTAACATAAAATATTCCAGCCCCTTTCTCTTCTTCCCACGCCAGATTGCCTTTTTGCTTGAATCAAATCTCTTTTGATTTCATCTTGGTTCTTAAGGCTAAATAGGATTTATGATAAGTGCTTGAAAATACACTTAGTGGTTTATAGGTATCATTTGTGGGAAATTAGGATTAATTCGCATGAATTAACTTAATTGTTTCATAAATGCACTTTTCGGGATCACGGGTATTTTTGTTGTGTTTTCAGGGAATAAGGCTTATAAATAATATTCAGATGAGAGATGATGTTTGCGAGAGAATTTGTGATGACTGGAAACAAACGGAGCGAGAATCGGAGTTGAATCGAAGAAGTTATGGAAGCTGAAGTAAAGAGAAGATTCTAGATTACGTTCCAGCTTGAGCATGCCTCGATATTTTGAGAATATCTTTAGTTGTAGAGCTCGGATTAAGATGATTCTTGAACTTTTGGAAAGCTGATTCAAAGGGATACATTTCATATGTTTACCACTTTTCCAAATTTCATCGTTATCGAGTTCAAAAGTCACCATCTCTAAAGAACAGTGGAATGAAGCGGGGAGAAGACCAATAGCTACCGCGGCACACTTTTTCCAGTAGCTACTATGCCGCAGCACAGTGCTAGGGCACAATCATAGAAGTTAAAAACTGATTATTCGTTTTTAGGTAGTAGAATAGGGTTAAGAGTCCTAAACCAACTAGAATTAAGGAAAACAAAACCCTAACCCTTGTGGGATATAAATAGAAGTCTTTTAGCATTATTTTGGGGGAATTCTTTTAGAGATAAAAAAGAGAGAACAAAGATATTCAAGAACTGAAGAAAAAGGGAGATTAAAGAAGGCTTAGAGAAGAAGAACTAGAGGAGATCATCATCAACTTCATTAATCCAACCAAGTTTCACTAAATTTTTCTTCTTCTTTGTTATTATTATTCGCTATGAAAAATACAATGATGTTCTCCATATTTATTCATGAAGAACTAATTCTTTTTGTGATTGAGGGTGATTTCAAACCCTAGACATGTCTTGTGATTAATAAAATCTGAATCTATTTATCTTTTTGATCCCTCTGGTTATGTGATTATTTCCCTTCCGGGTGAATAGGGTTTAGATAGATTGTCTTAATTGTTTAAGTGTGCAATTAAATAGTTAGGATT